>JAHLKC010000129.1:0-117299 GCA_025449115.1 Chytridium lagenaria
CATGCGGCTTCCAAGAGGATATCGGCAGACCCACGCCTTTCATGTAAGCCCAACCCCCCACATCCACTGAAACTACCCACATACTAATCGTTATCCGGTAGAACTGTCATCATTGATCTAGTATTCGACTTCTGGATCGACCGACTCATGTCAACCCGTAGTTGCATCGACGACCGCGATCTCGAAAAAATCAACCTCTTTAAAACTCGCTCTTGTGATCATGAAAGCCCCTCGCCTCCGTTCCTTTGAGGAGCGTCGGATCCGTCTTCTCTGCGCCGACCTCCTCCAAGCCAACGTCCTCTTCATCCAAGGCGACATCATCAAAGCCGCCACATCCACCTCCAAAGCCATCCGTTTGAACCGTGACCAGTTATCCCACTGCACCTTGCTTTCGGGTGTTCTGCATGCAAGGTGTGCGAAATTGGCGATGGCGGCACATTTTAAGGTGAAGAAGGAGAAGAGGAAGGGGGTGTTGGTGAGAGATTGGTTTGGACCGCAGATGTGGGGGTGGACGAGGCTTGGGGAGGTGGGGCATGAGATATGGGAGGCAGAGGCGTTGATTCATGCCAAGAGGGCGACGGAGCTTTTGACGACAGCGAACGCGTCGTTTTTGTTAGGGCGATTAGCATCATCGGTGCCCACTGATTAAATAAATAGGTTTTAGAGAATTATAACTCACATTAGAAGTACATAATCTTTCCGAAATGTGTATCTTCTTTGGCAAACATGTTTAGGCGAATAAACAGTCAATACTAATGCCGTCACTCATTTCCTGTTATCAGAAAAAGTATTTGACTTGAGAACTAAACAAAAATAACGTACAACACCTTAGTAAAAACTTTACTAAACATTATTTACAACCTATTCACGTAAACACGAAAAAAATTTATAAACCAACTTCACCAGACCATTCCCCAAACATATAATGTACAAAACACCATTCTTCATACACACCCTTTTACCTTGACATTTTGTCTTCAAAAGTTCAATTGACAAACTCCACACCAGAAAAACCGCAAATGCTCATCCATCGAGCCACCTCCCGGCTCACCATCTCACACCGCGCCATCCTCCGAACCATCACCAGCATATCATCATCATCATCACCATCATTCATCCCTTCATCTCCATCAACACCTTTCACTCGCCCATCATCAACATTACCGGAGGGTTTGCCTCTGCAGGGTTAGGAGCAGGGTTTGTGCAGATGGTTGGGAAATCAGTGGTGCCGGATCTTTAACGTTGGTGAGTTGTCCGTTTTAGTCTTCCCCACTCACTCCATTGCAAAAGTGGTTTTTTATATTGACGTTTTTCTCCTCCCCGGTTTTTTTGTTTGCGCAGAGCGAACACCCTGATCAACTCTCGTTATCGCGTTGGCGGCAGACTACACTCTTGATGACCACTTTTGGCGTCGCGGATGATGGATTTGTGAAAGAATTCGGGGTGAATGGTTCGTACGGAATGATGGGAGTAGAGATTGTTGGCATTTGCGGAAGAGGGGTTAAGCATGAGGATGATATCAGCGTAAATAGTGGGGTTGGAAAAAAATCGGATGCGGGGAAGAGGGGGTTTAGAGAATTTTGTTTTTAAGATAATAGATCAATGGAAAACCTTTCACTCTATTTTTAAGTACTTTCAAAGAGCCTTTTTTGTGAATGTGGAAATAGAAGTTAAACCTCAGATTTCTTCTCGCGCTTCGGTACTTTCTTCGGTTCCTTTTTCTGTTATCGTAAAACCTCAGGAAATTTGAGGGTTTTGTAACATACGAGTGCACAAAAAAGAAAGAATTTACTGAAAAACGGGGACTCCGTGAAGGTAGATTTATCCTAAGATAAAAATATGAATTCATAAGCAGTACGTGATCTATGACAATCCGTTTTAGAAGATAAAAGAAAAGTGAACGCCCCCGAAAGTCTCGAAAAGGTTAGCGCTCACACAGAAATTTCACTTATATTCCAGAGAAATTGTGTGTGTTTGTGTGTGGTGTGTTTATGTTTTCACATTTTTTGTGAGTGCAATGTTTTTCCAATGTTTTTCGGCTTAAGCGTTACTTGGGGGTCAAGTTTCAAAACTTCATACATATTTAAACCCGTCAAGTTACAAATAACAACAACACGCAAACACACAAAAAAAAAACAACACAAAAACACACAAAGTAAAAAATACATCTTAAGGGGAACAAGTTCGTCGGACTTTAGGGGTGACGAAAATCTTTCACGACTTGCCACCCCAATCAATCGACTTTCTCACATCAAAATCCAACCCTCCAGCTCCCATGATGGGTGAAAACGTTTTCATTTCTGGTAACCATCAAGATGGAGTGACGTAGATGGGGTGGTGTTGAACCCCGAGAGGTTCAAAAGTCCTAACGACGGTCGACGACCAAATTCAGTACCGGTGGGACGTTGTCGGCGCGTTGTGTTGGAACGAAAGGGAGTCCGCCAAACGAGGTGTTGATGGAGCCCGGCTACAAAAAAAAAGGAGGAGGGAGGGATGTAAGAGGCATGTGCTTTAAAAATAGAAAGGGAAGGGGTTTTACCTTTGCTGCCATGATCACCTCTACAAGGGCCTTCATCCAAGCTCCCTTGATGGTTTCATCTTCCGCCAACAAATTCCACACCTTCAACCCGTCCCCTCCCTCACGCTAACCTGTACAACCGGTTTCCCTTTAAACACAGGCCCCTCGCGCTCGCCACATCCGTTCCCAACCCCACATCCACGGTCCCCAAACACCTTTCCGACGCGTCAGCGCTCGAAAGAAATGCAACGACGACGTTGCCGGTATCAACACAAAGTACCGTTTCTTCCATGACCTGAACACGGTGGACATGGTGTGAATCTGGAGGTACCCTTGCATGGAAGGATGTTGGGAAAGGTAAGAGGAGAGCGTGTCAGAGTTTTCGAGACCCATCCTTCGAATGGCTTTGGCGGATTTGGAACGACGTCGAGAGGCACGACGGTTGGAACGGTCGTCGTCAGAGTCATCGTGGGAGGTGAAGGTGGATTGGGAGGGTCGACGTGCATGGATGTGGTTAATGAGGGACGACGTTGGGTTGTTGTTGGGGATGAAACGAGGGATGGACGACGTGGGGTTTCAGCTGCAGGTGGGATTTGAGGAGCGATACCATGATTTTCAGGGCTTTAGGGGACTGGAAACCGTCGCTGGATGGAGGGGTCATCATGGACATTGGACGGAATGATCGTTGCGGGTGGTCGGATTCATTGAGACCCATCATGCGGAGGGCTTTGATGGTGGAGACTGGGCGTTTCTTTTTCCGGGAAAGTGACGCTGGGAGGATGGAATCATCGCTGTCTGAATCGTTCCCTAGGATAGGTTGGAAATTTTGAGGAAGACCAGAAAGAGTTTGACGTCGATCGGTGGGTGATTCGATGGGTTGATCCGAGGGAACCGTGGTCCCAGGCATCACGGATCGACGGAAAAGATTAGCTTCCTCCTTTTCGCTCATCCCCATCATACGAACGGCTTTAGCGTGTCCGCTTTTCGTGCGGACCATTTTCGGGGATTCGAAAATCGAGTCCGTGTCATTAGGACGTGGAGAGGAACGGTAGGAATCGTTTCATCTGGGTAAAACCCGGATGAAGAGATTGAACCGGGTGTATCACGACCCCCTGTGTCCAACCCCATGGCTTTCATGATATCACCATGACTATCCTTTTTCATCCCCGTCAATCCGGTCACTCAGTTCAGTCAATTCCACAATCATCCCTTCCATCTCCACCGCAAAGGCATCGAGACGTCCGAAAAGTTCTCCAACGCTGGATGACACGACACGAGGGTTGGTTAACCCTGCTAATGAGACGGATAACCTTGTCAAGGATGGAACGGGGGATGGAGAGTTTCGAAGCTTTTGTGGGATGTCATCACGCCATGATGCGATGGCTGCAGCGGCTACCTCTGAATCCGAAATCCCCATTCCTCGCATTTCAATCGTCACCGCATGTTCACGAGCCCGTTGTGCAGCAGCTAAAGTGGTCATAGCCATCTGATCCAGAATCTCCATATCATCTTCACTGTCCGTGAAGGAATCGGATAGACTGCTCTCATCGTCAAAGGTTGGGGTGGTCATTGTTTTACGATGCGAGAGGATGAGTTCCAGAGAAAGTTGGAGGGACTCGAGGTGTGTTGTTTGATCTTTTGGAACGCTCTAACCCTTGAATCGGGTGAGAGGTTGTTGAAGAATTTGGTGGAATGACATGAGCTCTGACATGCGGTGACGCTGGGAAAGCGTGGAGATGGTGGAACTATGACTCTTTGCTCGCATACGGGGTTGGGAGTGAAGACGGATGTATGGGGATGTTGACGTGGTGGTGGTGGAGGTGCTGCGTTGAAGAGGTTTTGGAGTGGATGATGTCCAGATGGGGTTTTCGATAAAGGCGTCATCTTCTACTGCCATGATCAGCATGTCCATCATGTCCGTGACGTCTTCTTCTGGAGACTCTTTTTCGGAGTGACCACTAGATCCATGGCAGAGTCCACTGCCAGTTCCGTCATCTTTTGTATAATAAAGTCTACGTAGAAACGCTCTATAATCTCCTTTTTCCTTCTTTCCCCTTTCTTATCCGCGTCCTCTCTCTCTCTTTCGTGTCGTCTCCTTAAAGTCCTTGAGGTGTGTGATGGATGTGATGAAGGAATGTGATGGATGAATGAATGGGAATGGACGGACAGCACCTCTGATGGCCCTTTACAAAAACAACAACAAAAAAAAGCAACACAAACTGTGGCGTCCTGCGCCTTCAAATAAATTACACAAAGATGTAACCAATCATTATAAACCAAACCAACCAACCAACCAACCTATAATCCTATCGTCCAATCATTTAAACCATAAATCCAACCAACCAACCAACCAATATCCACCATATCATCCAATCAAACCCTCTCAAAGATTCACATCACCACAAAAATCACTGTAAAATCCTTTCAAGCAAAATATCTTACAGAATAAATCAGTCTCATAAAAATAAATGTATTCCAGCACCTCCTACACCCTCCACCTCCTACACTCTCTCCAAACAAAAAATAACCAACAACGCAGCACCATCAAAAAAAATCAATAAAAAAACAAACGGGAATCTATGGCACAAAAATAAAAAAAAAAAAACCCAACACTCAAAAAAAGGGGGGGGGGCAAAGATGGGGATATATCCTCAACACACAAAACGCGCGCAAAAGGAAGAAGAAAAAAAAAAGACAAAAAAACGCACACTGCCTCACTCAAAAAAAATATAATAAAACATTGTGACTGGAAATAACAAAAGAAATTCAGCATAAACATGCATTTTCACATCAACAAAAAAAAAAAAGGGAGACTCCTCCCTTATTCAATGCCTTGCACCGCGTCAACAGACGCAACTTCCTCCTCCTCCCTCTTCCTCACCTCCCCCACATCCACACTCTTTCGTTGCACCTCAATAGGTGGTGTAGGATACGACCCATCCTCCCCACTCTTCACCTCAACAACCCCTTCACTCACATCCCCCTCTCCAACATCTCCATCCACCCCTCCCTCACCCTCCATCTCAACATCCTCAGCCACGGTATCACCCCGCCCTTCATCAACCTCCTTCTCCACCTCCGGATCCTCACTCGTAACAGGTGCCGACACGGGTACCGGTGACATTGATTCCTTCACGTCCATCTCAGTATCCTCAACACCCGCAACAGGCGCACCTTCCACCACCACCTCCTCCTCCTCTTCCTCCTCTTCACGCGTCTCAACCTCCATCTCGACAACAACCATTGGTACAACTGTCGGTACAGGTACAGGTATCGGTGGTGGTGGTGGAGGTGACGCATCCACATGTCTCACCGCTAAAGGATTAACCCGTTGAACAGCTAACCACAAAAAAAAAAAAAACGTTTAACACTCAGAAACTTCAACAACAACAAAAATAAAATCAAATACAATTACAAAATCTCCATACCTTGATACCTCTCAATCCATCTCCGCTTCTTACTCACAGGCATCAAATCCTTCAACATAGTCGGCTCACCCCTCTCTGGAAAAAACACTATCAATAAAACCATCCTCAACGGAAAAACAGGAAAAAAAAGCTGTAAGAAAACTCACCCCATCTCCTAACAACCGCAACCCCCTGTTGCTGCTGCTGCTGTTGCACAACCCTCACCTGTCGCGTCGCCGCCTGCGCAACACTCTGATAAGGCAACATGGGCACTCCATGTACAGTCGGCGGCATCACAGCAGGTATCGACATCCCAGGCGTAGATGGAACAACCGGTGGTTTCTACAAAAATAACAAACAAAAAAAACCCCCAAACGTCAGTAAGGTACAGAAAAAAGGAAGAGGGGGGGGGTGACAAAGGCAAGAAAAACATTTAAAACAAAAACTCACCAAAAGATCCCCATCCTCGTCCTCCTCCTTCTTCTCCCCCTCCTCCTCCCCAACCGGCGACTCCACAACCTTCCGCTCCCCTCCACACCCTCCACAAACCCCCTCAAACCCTTCCTCCCCACCACATCCACACTCCGTCATCCGGATGGGCGAAGCAGACCGAGATCGCTTCAGGGGATAATAGAGGAGGAAGAAGACCCAGCACACCCACTCCGAGGTGTTTGCTCATAATCAGAGGGATCAACAGATGACCGATGTTTCGACGTCACTGAACGTCCAGAATGCGGCGGTGGGGAAACAGAAACAGACGTTGCATGACCAGAAGAAGGACGCGACTTTGCCTGAAAATCAATAAGAAAAAAATTACACACCGTCAACAAAACACCCCCACAAAAAATATTAATAACAACACAAAACTACACACCTTTTTAAACTTCTCCCCTCCTGCAACCGGAACCGCCGGACTCGTCACCGACATCTCCCTCTTCACCTTCTTACTCACGGCATCCCCACCTCCCCCAACCCCCTTTTCTTTCCCTCCTTCCCCGAACTCTTCTTCTTAGCAGCACTCACACTCTGCACCCCAACCTTCTTCCCAACCACACTCGGATGATCATGCAACCACCGAAACGACGGTGGTGGTATCCCCGTATCCCAAAACTGCGTCGCGAGTCGAACAGCATTGTCAGCCTTAAACTGCGGACCGTCGGGACCAGAGACGTACAGAGTGTATGGGGGGCGGAGCGGGTTAAAGGGGACAGCGTCGGTTTCGGGGATGATGGAACTGGGACATAGCATGAGAGATATTCTTGGGATGGGTAAGAAAAAAAAAAAAAAAGACTTACAATGATCCGTCTTCGAAATAGCAGACAAGGTATTCTCCGTCCTTGGGTTCAGTCACATCGCTGTCCACTGATTTTTTGAATTTTTCAAACTCGGACGGCGGCACAACCTAGTGGAAAAAAAAAAGGGAAAAGGCGGAAAGGAGCGTGAGCTGAAAAATTCAATGCAATCAACATATAGTGTAAATAAACCTACCAAAGCAGGCCACCACCATGGCGCATCATCATCATCCGGATCCACAAAAACCACTCGTCCCTCCCTCGAAATCGGCACCGCCACCATCGGTGAAACCGCAGATGTGGTAGACGGTCCCGATATCGACCGTCTCGGTGCTGACCCATTCCCCACAATCGAATTTGTCATGGGTTTGGACGATGGTGGTTTGTTGTTGGCCCTGGCGTGTGGATGATGAAGACTCTGTTGCTGTTGAGGATTGCTGTTGAGGACTCTGTTGCTCCTGTTGTTGTTGATGCTGCTGCTGTTGAGGAGTTTGACGATGATGCTGTGATGCAGGTGTGACGGGGTACTGTGATGCACTGTGACGACGGATGTGAGAGTCGGAATGATCCATAGTGTTGGGAGTGTGGTAGTGATGTTGATCAGGATGCGTGGGGTAGCCGTAGGCGCTCTTCATCGGTGTAGAGTCAAAGTTTAGCATACGACGGGCACCAGGCCCCCCGAAGTAAGCCTCGGCCCACTCTTGTGGTGTGTTGTGGTGTTGAAAGGGAGGCTGGTGGTGTGGTGGTTGAGATTGGGGCGGATGAGGGAGGTTTGACCAGTAAGTTTCGGCGGGAAGACCAACGTCAACGTTTCCAAGCATGTGTGCGGAGGAGTAATAGGCGGGAGAAGGACTACCGCCAAAGCCCTTTGAGAAAAAAGGGTGCCCTTGATGGTACTGGTCTGCGTAGGAAGGTGGGTAGTAAGGATAGAGAGGCCTGGTAAAGGGCAGGTGCGGGATGGGCGGTGGAGGGGTGTCAATGGACTTTGTCTTTGCGGGGTTGAATGGTGGCATTCACTCATGAACCAGTCGCAAAGATGTTTAAAGTTGGGCCTCTATAGCCGCACAAGATGTGTGTTCTCTACCTTCACACACTCTTACTCGCACACTTTTTGCGTAGGCCTGATCAAGCTCGCTCACGATAAAGTGCAATCTAGTCCTGGTGGCAAAAAGGGAAAACCCGTTGAAACTGAGCCACGGGTAGAGGAAAGGTTGAAACTGGCTGTTTACTCTTTTGCTGCTGCTGCTCCTGTTGCTGTTGCTGATGAAAAGGTATAAGGTGTTGGTTTGCGTAAGGGCGGAAACTGAAGAAGGGAGAGAGAGGAGGAAAGAGTACAGAAAGGTAGCTGGTTGGGGCTGGGTAGGTGGTTGTAAGGTTGGAGAGGGGAAGACTATCCCAAGAGTGACAAGAAGAAGCAGCAAGCAAAGTTGGGAGTGGTTTGCAGAGTAGAAGGCAAAGCGCTCTGAAGGTGGTGGTGATGGTGGGAGGTTTGATGGAGAGAGTGGAGTGGTGAGGTGAGTCAGTGAGTGATATGGTGTGATGTGTATATCCAGTCCCTAGCGACGACAGTGTGGAGTATGAGCTCCACAGATAGTAGAGAGAGAGACAGAGAGAGTGATGGAATGTGAAGGAAGAAAGTGAAGGAAGGGATGATGGATGATGATGGGAGGGGGAGTAGCAGCAGCAGCAGCAGCAGTGGGTGAGTGGTTGAAAGAAGGATTTGCTGCCTACCCTCTCTGTATTTCCAGATAATTTAATTAATTCATTATTTATTTTATTTTTAATATTAATATTCTTGTGCATATAAATTATTTTTAATTATTTTAGATTCACTTTGAAGATTTTATTATTATTTATTTATTATTATTTCTTTTTCATCATTTTATTCAACTTTTTTTTTTTTTTTTTTCTTTTTTTTTCTTTTTCAAATATCAAAAAAAAATAAAAATCAAATTAATCATAATCCGACAAACCAACACCCCAACACTGTTGATATTTTTATTTTATTTTATATTGTAGCCATGACTGACGATCTCGACACTCTTCTCCAAAGGGCATCGGAGAACCTTCTCAAACGTCGTCAAGATGCACAACAAGCTCAAGACGTCCTTCAGCAGCAGAAATCTGAAGCCCTCGTCTCACTCTCAGAACAAGACTCCACCTCCACCACATCCCGCAAATCTAAATCCGCCATCAAGTAAGCTGCTCCCCCCCCCTCCCTCGCAACATTCCCCACAAACCTCTAACACCCTCCCGCACAGCCGTGTCCGTCTTCCACAGGCATCCCTTCCAACACTTCATACCTGAAACCCACAGCATCTGGGAAATCAAAAAACAAACCAGTCACATTAAATAAGGACCGGATCAAGATTGTGGATGCGCCTGTCGGGTCGTTGGTGAAGGCTGGGCTGGATCAAAAGGTGTCGAAAGGGCTGGATAAACATCATGAGGATCTTGTGGAAAAGATTGTAATTCCAAAACGGGCAGAGGTGATGCCACCTACTCTGGACATGAGCGCAAAGGAAAAAAGAGGGTCAGTTTTCGTCGACATTTTAATCATTTTCATTTTCTTTGGGATATGAGAATTGAATGATAAACTAACCTTTTTTCTTGAATTATTATTATTTTCTTAATTTTTTTTACTAGTTGGCAAAGGAAGCTGAAACGACTGGCCCAGGCTGGTTCAACATGAAAGCTCCCGACCTCACCGACGAAATCAAGCGCGACCTTGAAGTGATCCGTTCCCGTGCCGCTCTCGACCCCAAGCGTCACTACAAAAAGGCCCCGACAAGAACCGTAAAGGCAAATCCCTGCCAAAGTTTTTCCAAATCGGCACCGTCATGGACAGCGCTACGGATTTCTACTCGGGAAGGTTGTCCAACAAGGAGAGGAAGAATGGCATCTTGGAGGAGTTGATGGCGGATCGAGATACAAAGGCGAGCTTGAAGAAACGGTTTACAAAAATTCAGGTTGCGAAAGAGGCGACGGCGAAACCTTATCGAAGACCTGTGGCGACGATGCGGGGGAAATCGAAAAAAGTGGCGTTATCGACTTCTGCGAAAAAGAAGATGCGCATGGTAGAATGGTCTTTGGCGACGGGGTGGGGTGTCAGCTGGGAGAAGGGGGTTTGGGAATCTTTTTATTTAATTATCTTGGTTTGTTTGTTTTTATGGCTTCCACTATTGCCCAACCCACGTGCGTTGTTTATCTCGGTCAAATATACAAAATAGAAACAAAGGACTGTCCATATCCCAACACCGTCTCTCTTCCGCGAAAACCTTAAACTCCACTTCTTTAATTATCTACATCCATCTTTGTCTCCTCTATGGGCTTTGCAGGTTCCACCACGGGTTCCGTAACAGGTTCAACCTTTGCTTCATCCGTCTCCATCGCATCTCCATCCTCCACCAATGCCGTCACGACTTGAGAAAGATGGGGAAGGTGGGAGTTGAGGTTTCCTCGTGGGCGAACAGGACCGCGGAATTCGGAGGCGTGGATCCATCTCCACCGTTTCCAGGTTGAAGCAAACCCGTCCGAATGTTTGGTGGGAATGCGGCGTGAACTTGTGCAGAGATGGATGCGGTGTCGGGTTCGTCCTCCTGCTTTTTAATAAAAATAACCCGTCACAAACCCTCCTTCATATCAATTACCACATCAAAAAAAACCCAACCTTTTCTGCATCTTTTTCTTCCGCCGTCGCTGCGATTGGGGATGGTTCGGGTTTCTCGGATTCAACTGCAACAGGTACATCCTCCTTTGGAGCTTCTTTTTAAAAAGAATCAGGAACAACCCAACCTTTCCAACAACGCCTCACTTCCTCATCAACAACCTCCTCCTTTCTTCCTCCTCCACTACCTCCTCATCAACCTCATCCTCCTCAAAATTCTCTGGTTTCTTCCCAGGCACTATATTTAAAAAAAAACCGCATTTAAACCATCCGTCCGAACTCCCCCTAAAAAAGAAACAAACCTGCAATCCATTTATACACCATAGCTCGATGCGATGACGGCTTTTGACCAACCACCGGCATCGTGTTGGTCGTTGACGGAGCTACCCATTTCCTTTCCCTACAGAAACCTTTTTAGAACCATTGTGCAAGAGACACCTCTTTACCATCGGGTTGTAGGCATCCAAAAGGGGATATCAGCGTACGGGTCTCGTTCTGCTTGCGCTTGAGCATTGTAATTACGGTTCGTGTAGGCTTGAGCAGCAGCTCTTCAACAAAATCAATCCTACGGCCCTATCGTTGCTTTCCTCACCTTACAGGCCGTTCCCTCTCCATTTCCCCAAAAAAATTTCTAGTGACAAATCTCAAGAACAACACACATGTCAGCAAACATGGCCTCCAACGAGGACATTATCCGTCACATCATCCGAGACATTGTCTCCCAATCCACCACCATCCTTAAAAAACGTCGCTCCCTTCCCCCCGTTGATCAAGCCGACCCTTCTTCTCTCCCTCCCGCTCCACCCTTAACACCGTTACCCCAGATCACCCACCTCTTTGCCGCCGGCATCAAAAGCCATCACACCCCTTACATGGTGTCGGATACGTTGGCGGCGTTTATGGTGAGAGCTGTGGTGCTGGATCCAAGGAATGATTTTCGAATTGAAAGAGAGTTGTCAAAGGAGGAAGTGCAGAGACTTATTTTGGTGAGTGGACGGATGAGGTGATTGTTGTGCTGATGTGAGGATGGGGTTTTTTTTTGTAGATGTGTGTGGAGAAGATTACGGAAGTGAATTCACCGATTATGGAGACGGTGAAGATGCAGGTTTATTTTGATACAACGTTTCCGGCGCAGGGTGAGCTATTGCTTGCTTTCCCTTTTTTTTTTTTTTGCAAGGAAGGGGGAAGTAAACTGTTGTTTTTTCTCCAAATGTGCTTTATCATTCAAACATGCTTTATTTTCATCAAGTAGCCCCGCATGCTCGTTTTAATCCAAAATTAATTTTGCGTATATCTGTTCATCCTCTAAAGTTATCGTCAACTAACACTCTACTCTATTCCCTTTACCCATTTCCTCTACCAATAACCCCGTTTACACAACGTTTTTCATTGTAAATTAATCTATTCAAAGGGGATTACCTACACCGTGAAAAAATGTCCCGCATCGCCTCATGTGCTGCAATCCTTCGCGAAGTCACTGAAATCAAAAAAAAAACGTTGCCATTTATGAAGGTAACCATCCCGTCTTTTCATCTCAACCTATCTAACAACCCCTACAAGTATTATATCGAAAAATCGTATCCTACATTTTATTAAAAAGCTACGTTGGAAACCCAACCGACATTCGTATCATCCGGGAAGCAACAGGTATCCATTCCCTTCTTTTTAAAGGAGAAAACAATCCCACCCCAAATTTTACAACCCCCCGTGTTCATTTAACTTCAACTCTACATCATAGCCGCCCTTGAATCCGTCTTTCCCCAAGCGAACTCTCCGCCTTCATCACCCTCTCCCGTGCCGAAAAGGAAGCCCAACTCAACGGTCTCACACAACTCGTCACCGGTATCCGGCTTTTCAATAAACAGCTCGGAAAGGGCGGAGAAGCTGTTGATGATGGTAAACCCCGCCGTCCTCCCATCATCTATTAACCCCTTTTTTTCATATTTAAAGTCATTGAACTCTGCGCAAGTGAACTCCAGGAATTAACATCGGAGGTTGGAATCCAGACCACGCAGACTGAAGGAGATATTCAAGAGTATCTGGGTAAATACCAAAATACCCTGTTGCTTGTTGTGTGTGTTTGACGGGGTTTTTTTCTTTAAGCTATCATTGATTCTTCGTCGAAAAACGTGGATTCACGGCTTACACCGGCTCTTTTGGAACGTATCAAATCTTCACTCATCTTTCGTCGTCAATACCTCATGTATCTCGACGCTCTTCAGGTACACTCTACCCACCATTCTTTAAGAAAAGAAAAAAACCACCCTCCATGCCGTCTCAACCTTTAATTATAACCCACCTCTCTCAACGTTTCCCTAATGAAAAAAAACAAAAAAACATCGTTCTCAACCCATCCCCAGGAACAACTAGAGAGAACCCGTCAATCCCTTCAAAAGCTCGGCGAGAACTTTGATGAAATCATTCGAGACCTCAAATCAACATGTAAAGCCAAGACAGCGGTTCCCGTCGATCAAGTCTACGTAATTATCCCCCCTATTTCCACTCCCCCACTCAACTTTTTATACATAGCCACAATTCATCGCCCTCGCGAATTTATGGACGAAATGGATGGATGAGTTGTTTTATGTGGCATTTCGACGTGGAATCCTCGATACCATCCATTATCATTCAAAGGTAGCCCTTCCCTCTCTTTCTCGTCTAAACCTCCCCCAGTGTTTCGACGTCCCCATATCGAAAGAGATTTTGGATGCGGTTGAGTTGTATAAGAAGGAGATTGAGCCTGAGATTTTACCAGGTGAGGAGTGGTGTGGGAATGTGTGTTTTTGATGCGGCTTTTACGTAGAATCGGATATTGTGATGAAGGCTTCAGAGTTGATGGCGGCTATTGCGATTATTAATAAAACGGTGGAGGTGATACATCCGGGAAATACGACGCAGTATTTCAAGTTGCCGGTGGAATATGGGGTATTTTTTTCTTCTATTTCGTCCTCTCCGTACTCGCTATTCACCGTTTTTTTTCGTTACATCAACCTTCCCTTTTGGTTTACATTTACATTATATTTTTTTGGCTTGCGTTTTGCCCCCCCTTTTTTTTAATGGTATACCCAATGTTTTTTTTGGAAGGGGTTCTGCCCATACACACTCATTCGTCGTGATGGCGTCGTCGTCCCTGGGGACAAAAACCTCGGTCTCCTCCGTTACCGCGACCGTCTCTTCGCCTTTGCCACCTCCGAAGCTGCCCGTGAATTCTCCAAATACCCCGACAGGTACCCCCCCACCACCACCTGCCTTCCTAACCCACCATAGATACATGGAAGGTGTTTTAGAAATGGCGAAAAAGCTTCCTGATCTTGTTCAACTTCTTCATTTGTACAGTTATTTCCCGACGGTGGATGCGTTGGAGAATGTGGGTTTGGAGGATGTTGATGTGATGTGACTTTTTTAGGCGAAATCGTTTACGAGACAACGCTTGTTGGGACAGATGCCGATGGTGAGTGAGGCGGGGACGCAGGTGGATACGCATATTGTGGATAGTAAGTTTGATTCAAAGTATCAGTGGAATGAGTGGGAGTTGAGGAGACAGGCGTTGATGTTGGTGAGTTTTTGAAATTCCGGTTTTCTCTCTCTTTTAAACGAGGTGTTTGTTTTTCTTTGTTTTTTTGGCTTTTCTAATTGGTGTCGGTCATGGTGTAGGTGAATTTAAAAACAAAGAAAACGCATTCGTCGCAAACCGTGTTGAGTCATTTTAGACGTGAAAGTGAAACTCAGCATTACGCTCCAAAGTACGTCATGATTATTATTTTTTTCCTTTAAAATTCACTTTTGGCTTACCTCATATAACAGGATTCAAGCAACCAAACGACTACAGAGTCGTCCACAAACGTCCCCAAAAAGGTCAACTACCTTGCTGGACTCAGGAACGATGGAAAGGCCAAAAACAAGTTCAAGGTGGTGGATCTTACCGTCGACCTTTAGAACAAAACAAAAACAAAAACCATAGAATCTCCATAGATAGAAGTAAACGTGGTATAAAGTGTCATAAGAAAATTATAAGACGTTCATATTCGTAATATTGCAAAGCAAAAAGGGCACTGCCCATATTCAAAAATCAAACAGCAACGTCGGTAAAGAAATACACAAACATCAAATCCATAACATCACTCTATCTTCTTCACCTTCATCTTCTTCTTATCCTCCTTCACACTTTCTTCACCCAAATCCAAAAGATTCAACAAAAGCGCCGTCCCCAACGCCGCACCCGCAACTCCCACCGTCAACCCAATATCAAACAAGGCAATCGGTTCATTGGCTGCAGTGAGTCTTGTCCGGGACTTTACAAGAGTCACAACGGGACCCTGGAGAACACGGAATGGAATCGGGGACGCCGCGATGAGAGCGAGAAGGAAGGTGAGGATGTGGATGATACGACTTTTGGCATCGATCGCCATGTTGAGGAGGGAGGTGACGAGGAGGAGGGTGTAGACGACCGCGATCGTTGCAGGGACCCAGCTGTGAGAAGCATTAGAGGGTGTTGATGGAAAAAGGAGTTACATTGGGACGGAGCTGAGAATCGTCTTGTGGAGGTTCTGCATGATAGAAAAACCGAGTGAGTCCTATGCATGCTTGATTGTGAGGGCTTACCAAAATCTCTGTCCTAACGGATGATGGGATCTTGCTTCGAAGAATCGATGGATCCTGAAACGCGGTCCAGAGGAACGGCAAGAGCTGGTAAGAGCCCAATCCCGCATCTAAGAACAGGATTCCGATGAGCTGTAAAAGACAAGACAAAAAAAGGGGTGAAAGGATCAGCCAAAGCGCGGTTTATTTCATATGTACAGGGATACGATGAGAGTGTTTTGGGGAAGAATGAATGAGGGGTTTCATTACTGACAAAGGAAATGAGTGCGGTCTGAAGGGGAGGAGCCATCTTGAGGTATTTTTTTTGGTCAAAGAAAATTTGCGATTGATGTGGAAGTCAAGTCTCCGCAGGCTTTATGGCCAACCTGCATCTGCCATATCCAGGTATGTCTCGACACGTTATACCGCCACTTGATGCGATTAGCGCAATCCTTGTTTTCCTCAAGGCTCACGAATGACGGTGAAGGTGTGGTTGTGAAATCACCATTGTCGTCGGAACAGAGGAGGGTGGTGCCTATTTCATCGGCGATCCAGATTTCGTCCGGGCAGTGTTTGAAGCCGGCGAAGGAAGGGGGGAGGTGGGGTGTTAAATCGTCTTGATTGACGACGCGCATGGAGTAATCGAAGGAGAGAGAGTCAACCCATTCCGCCCATTTGGCGTTGCCGACGCGGGGTTGACCAAAGGTGAGGAGTTTGATGCGAAAGGCGGGCTATTGATAACAATAAAAGGTATCAATAGACTGGTGAATCTTGCTGCAACTCACCAGGGATTCATTAAGTGTTTGTCTCAGGTCTACAGCTGCTAGTGTTGCCAGGGCTATTCATGTTCAATCGTAGAAGGGACGCCAAATTCTCGCTCACCTCCACCGAGACTATGTCCCGTAATCCATACTTCATAGAAAGGGTATAGGTCATTCAAGGGTATTAAGGCAGTAAGAACTTCTTCACGAACTAGGTTCCAGGAATTTAAAAACCCCAAGTGAATCTTGGCTCCTTCCGGAGCACCAGGGAACGGACAATCCGGTTTAGCTATCAACAGGTCATCAATCCAATTCTCCATGTTCCTCGAGCCGCGAAAAGAGACCACGATATGTTGCCGACGGTGGTTGATGGCAACGAACCTGGGATCCATGAAAACAGTGGTGGGGGAATCCCAGAATCGTAAAAGTTAGTAGATGAAGCGGGACGACGAGCGAAACGTACCCAAAGACGCTGTTTTGAAAGTCCCCAAACGTGGTCACATTCTTTGTCCCGTAAGTGTCTCCCTTACAGGTCCTACATTTCCAATCCACAAGGCCGTCAATGCAGTAAGCGGATTGCGTGTACGGCACCCATCCGGTCTAACACCAAGACAATCAGTAAAAACGTTCACAGCAATCAATGAGACCCACTTTTATCCTGTCCACGTCTCTTTGCGGTATTGGAACCGTTGTAGGGGGCACTGGGTTGGGATCTTCGTTTGCACCGTCGACGATAGGCTCCATGATGACATCCTGCTTCCATCGATTGCCTCGAGCATTGCAAGGGAGAACGGTTGTGGTGATTACAATGCCGAAAAGGGTGAAGGCTAAGAGACGCATGAATGGAGATGCTGTGCCAGCATAGAGCCTAGCGGCAGAAATGGGACAATCGTTTTTTTTGCGTCACGATTTATTACAGCGCGAGACCGAAAGCGAAAGCTGAAATCGAGAAGCATCTTCACAGTCATGTATTCGGAGATGTTAGGATAGCTAAGAAATAATGGCGCTTTACTGATGGGTGATAAAATACATATGGAACGAAAATAATGGAGTGAAATATGAGAAAGACTTGTGAGCTATAGGGATGTGGACAACAAAAAGTCATGGGCTGATCGCACATGTCCATGATTAAATACTAAACTCAAAACATTTCTGGTTAAATAAAGTAAAAACGCGATATCCTCGTTTACCGTTAGCTCCACATTAAGTCGAGTTGGGGATAATGATCTCGGCAAGCAATAATAAATTGGCCGATGAGCCTGGATTTAACGGCGCGGCATTTGTTAGCTATGTGAATGACAGAATGAATAAAGCCTACACAGACTTATTGTAAATGAGAGTTATAAATATGTATACTTCGTACATATTATCTCCGTTAACCCATTAAATTTCCTTCCACCTGCATCCGCTGAAATGCTCGACTTTTTTCTCTATTTTTTGGCAACATTTTTACTTCATGCTTTTCAGTTTTAAAGATGTTTTAACCAATGTTTTGCTTTAACAAGCTGCAATAACGCGCTTCTCTTATACTATTTGAGGTTGTCGCAATTTTGTTTGTCCAAAAGTTTGTTGCCTCATTAAGTAAGTAAGTGCCTTTGAAGAAAGGTGATGGCACTATGGAGGGGCTGGCAATGGGGCCGATTCTGTGTCGAAATTTCCGCCAGAGATTAAGTCTCGAATTGCTATGATGATTTATAGTAAATGAAAGCTGATTGCCTGTGGATATAGGCGACTTTAAAAGGCGTGTGCTCGGTCTTACAGTCGGTTCGAATACGTTCACTTATACCACCATCAAGGAAGATCCTACTAGATCGCATTAAACTTCTCGATGCGAGCTGGCTTGTGAAGTACCGTTGTGCCCTTTACGTCAAGACTCCCGAAGAGGCTCAATGCAAGATTTTTGATGAAGCTTGGAATTAAGCAAGCAGCGACAGGACGTGTTTGAAAGGGTGTTGACGGAACTTGAAGCCAGACTCTTTTGTGGACAAGGTCGTATCCTCTTTGACTGAGTGAGTTTCACAAGACAATGGCGCTTCGTTATATGGCGAGCCATGGATACTAAAGACTACCGTATGATAGAGCGAAGGACGATATGTCGGCGCTTTCTTTATGCAATATCCTCCTTTGTGATTAGCTTATGAGGTGTCTTATATCGCCGGGCTTCTGATTTGCCGATAGTCTTGCAGGCAGTTCTAAAGTTGGGCTATGGATGAGTAAAACCGTCAGAACCGCATCACGGCCTGAGACTGATAATGTCAAACTAATCTAGCAAGAAAAAGCAAACGAAAAAGATATTTCAAGGCATTTAAACGAAAATTATAAATACAAAGTATGTAATGTTGTTTTTGAAAAAAAAACCTGGGAAGGATGTACGTCTATTGAAAATATGCGTCGATAAGGAAATAGTACAGGCGTCAAGGAACAACTTCTAGAAAATCAAACATTCACAACTAGGGGTTTGCGAGTTTCCGTGAATAACTTCCACATCACTGTGACTTAATAAACTTCCCGGGTTTGATCTCCGCCCTCTCTTCCTCAACATGAAGCGTTACCGCATCCGTCGATTCTTCCAAAATTTCGTAAACAATCTGAGGAGGCGGGGCCGTTGTAGTGGAAGGTGAGGTTGGTAGTGGCATATAATCTGAAAGGTGGGATGACTCTATGGGTCGACAGATAACCCAACTGACGTTTGAAAGAATAGATCCTTTGTGGAATGGGTGACGCCGGAGTCGGGGCCCCGATGCGGGGACGTCAGGGTCGTCGTAGTAGTAACGGCGCTTAATCTAAAACATACAATTCGGTTATTACCAATGAGACAAGGAATGAAACAAAGTGTGTGATAAAAATGACCTACATGTTCATTTGTTGTAGATTATTTATCGTCAAGAAAATATGGAACGGCGTCATAGACAAGAAACTAATAGCAATCAACGTTGTAAATACTTGAATGACTACGAGAAGGGGCTGAGCTGCTACGGTGTCTGACCAGAGAGCGCTGTAGAGACGAGATTTCTCGTCAGCGATTAATACTATGTGAGCGAGCGTGGAAGACCAGACAAACAGATCAAGAAGGGTGCAGAAAAAAAGAAAGGCGAAGAAGTGGCGGTAGTTGCGTTTGCCTATGCAGTTAGCCTGAGGATAAATGTTAGTGAAAATACGTGATGGTGAAGAATTCGTTATCGTAGGGAAAAGCTGAAGGTATTTACCGTCCATGGGCAATGATGATCATGAACCTCTACACATCGATCACAGGTAGAGCAATGTGAAGTTCTTGGGAGGTCTCCAAATTCGACATGTATGGCAATACTTGATCTTCACCTCCACGCCGTTAATCTCAATCTTCCCAATTCCAGGCAACACTGGTCTCACGACATTAATCGGCTGCTGTGACCCTGCTGCGTTACCAAACGATGCATCTAGGAATGGGTAACCTCTAGGTAGTGGAGATTCGTCCACAGTCGTTGTGGGTTGATCGTAAGATGGAAATGGTTGGCCTTCGAGGTTTGAACCAAAGTCAGCGGATGGTTTTGGGTCGGCGGAGGGACGAGTGGGGGCATGATGCTCTGGAATCATGTTAGTATCAAATGATATAGCGGTCATTACTCTTTCATAGGCTTCTATAGCAGATGCAGGTCCTGTGTAGGTCGGATCAAGGTGTAGGTCGATAGGGAGGTACCCTGGATCAGTCAACGTTGTCTTGAAAAGTTGGACGAGTGTGTTGACGAGAAGGTAGCCGAATAGAATGGGGATAATGATGGATGATCGTGCCGTAAGAAATGGGATTCTGTGTGGGTTCCGATTAAGCATTGACGTTCGGTTCCATTTATCATCAACAATGTAATCAGATAAGCACATACGTCAACACTGCATGCGCTATGCTCACACCACCAATGAGTCCAACAGCTGTTAAGAACACAATGCCATCTTTCTTCCAAAGAACCACTTCCAGAAAGCTCCTGGTCCCTTGTTTCCTCCACGAAAAGGCAATGATGGTTTGCCTTTTCGTCGCTGACTTGATGGTGGGAATGCCGTAGCCTGTCTATGTACATTCACCAAAGGACCCTCGATGTCATGGATACAGCATGCGATGCCATGGTCGCTGTTGTGTTTACCGTCGCAATGGACGGTGCGGCCCTCTGTGGTTCGGCCATCCCTCTGCAAAGACCAAGTTTCAAAAAATCCGGTGTCCAAACACCCCCTTTCTTTATTAATTTCTGCTCAAAAGAATCTTCGCATCCATTATGAGACCATGCCCACAAAGCAATTCCGCGACCTTCTCAGCAGAATAGGTATCTTCGGGTAGTACTGCACCCCGCTTCTTTTTCCTTGGTTTTGGCGCAGCGCTCTCCATGAACGATTTGTTTTGAGCAAGGACCCGCCTTGCCCGTAACGAACTCGCCAAGAGCTTCCATACGTGATTTTCCGCAGAGCCAACAAATGGCCACTTGTTCCGACATTTTTCCACGTCCTCCAACAGTTTGTCCGCAAAACTCGCCAGAGAGCCATTTCTGCATACTTGCTCGATTGTGGGCCATATCAACGCATAATATTGCGTCATGTGAGGTCGTGGCGGGAAATACTGCTTGCCATGCACTTTAATAATGCTAATGATCTCTCGGACTGCCTCAAAGATTTGGCTTGGCAGACTCCGTTGGCTTACGGGAATAGTAGCGTCAGTGCCCATAACGTGGTCCGTATCTTGTCTGAACTCAAATTGGTCCAGCACCACATCGCAGAGAAGCGGAATGCAGTTCATATAAAGAGGTGTGGCATGGGCATACTGGAAAAATAATAATGATTAGAGTTGGGATGAGGCATTTGGATTATGACTATACCTGAAACTTCGTGAGCTTGTTCAAACCGTGAATTGCAAACTTTAGTGACGCAAGGATTTTTATTGCCCAGCCTTCACGGGACTTTCACTCTCCGAGTACCTGTATTTAACCATTTCATATCGCAACAAATGCAAGGATGCGAACAATGACATCCATCCATTTTCTTCGGGGTGGCCCTTTAAAATTGAGATAGTCAAGTTAGCCAGCAAGAAATGAGCCGGGCCTTACCTCAAATTTCTTTACACCTTTCACAGATTCGCCATACATCTGATTCGCCCCATCCAAGTCCCCCACCATGGCTCGAATCCCTGCGAGAAGCACCTTAATCATTGCCGTGTCAAAAGTGTCGTCTTTTCCGGCGTACATGTCAGAGTATACTTTGTCAATATACGAATTGAGTACTGAGATGTCGCCGTATCTGAATATTGCGATCATCAGACATTATAAATATAAAATCAAAAATATAAAGACTTATAAAATGCGCAGCATCGTAGGAAATGGATCGGAAGACATTTGTCACTCACAGTTGTCTAACGAGGGATTCTACAAGCCTGTTCAGCCACGGAACTGGAGCTGCCCCATCCGCCACGGAGTCGAGCGCCGTTAGTTGAAGCTTATAGCACGCTGCGCTTTGCTCCCATTCACCCCTGACATCATGCAGAATCGCGCGCGTCTCTGCATATTGAGTCATAGCAATAATTTCCGTATAAGTCTCATGAGTGCTAGGAAGACTCTCCACCGCCACCTGATTTAACCGATCGCTCGCATTTGGCATCCCAATCGTATCTAGGCAGTTTGATACTCTACCATAATGCGTGCAAATAACTCCGTAGTCTGACACACGGCTGTATGCATCATAAGCAGAATTCCGCACAAAAGAGCGACATCCAATGTCGGCTTTGCGTGGTAACATATGTACACTCCTGTTTCAAAGAGCTCTATCAACTCTGCTGTGATCTTGTGAAATTTAGCCAGCTCAAGACTCAAGTAACTCTCGCTTCTGACACTATTCGTAGCGCTGTCGTCGTTCCCAACTTTTTTGACGCGTTTAAGGTTGCTATAGTGACGCCGTACCAGCCTTTTGTCAAATGAGCGAAAGGCGTAGGGGAACAATCTTGCTGAGCGGTCAAAGCATCGAAGAAATCTTCTGCGCTCGTTATTCTTCGCAAGAGATAATCCAAATAACAAGGCCTGGACTCCACGAAAAATTGTCTTCGGCAGTTCTGTGCCTTGGGCGGGAAATTGTAACCGTAGAGTTTCATGGCGAGCCGAAAATATGCCATCGCCTTTGGCCAGTCCCTGTGTAGAATATGACATCATTAAAACTTGAGCCGTTAACCAAGCGAACCAAACGACTCACTTTGCCTCAAAATAGAGTTGTGAGAGAAGCCGAAATTCCTGGGCCTCCTCCAGAACTCCTTTTTCTTTCTCGTCGGGGAGAATGAGAAGATATTCCTGATACAAGTTATAATACTCTAAACCTTCAAGCGACCGTCTTTTCTCTACTGACAGCACAAACGCCGCATATAGGTATTTCTTCTTCCTATCCTCTTCTCCTGGGACTTTAAGTAGATGGTTAATTACGGATATCACGTTGTCCCTTTTGGTTGTGGGTCTCTATAGATGCTTCGTAATATTCTGCATATAGCGAGTGTAGCTCTTCACGTCTGCTTGGAACGAGGCTTGAGTAGATGCCTTGGTGGATGAGGTAGTGAGAGAAGAAAAATCGGCCGTCGCTATTGTTCCATTGAACCAGGTCAAATGGGTCAGCTCCTTGAAGAAGCTGACGCATTTCATCCATGGATATGGTATCGGAAAGAATAGATTCTGTCGCATTGAGTACGTAGTGAATTTCCTCGAGATGAAAATATTGGCCTTACCAGAGTTAGAGTGAAGCCGCGATAAGGACAGAAAGGTAATTAATAAGCAATTATCTCTCACCAGCAACTGCAGCAACTCGAAGAATAGCCTTCATATTTGCAGCCAATTTATCAAACCTGTTATACACCTGTCAGATTTTAACCTCCATATTATGCCTTACTGTGCGATAACAGCCGAATTAGTATCTAATGGCAACGTAGTGGATGTAAATTCGGCGGAAGCCTTTCTAGAGAGCACCCCATCTTCAAGTTGAATAGTTTCGTCCTGCAAAGAATGCCACACAATATCCTGACGGCCAAAGGGTTCCCTAATAATGAAGGATGAGCGAGTGTTACGAGTACATATGTGGATTTTGAGTATTACCTTGACTCTTTTGAAAAACATCATTCAGCAGAGAGGCCGAAACTTTGTCGCTTTCTTTCATAATGTGGTTGAATCTAAATTTAATAATCTCTCCAACGGCATCGCGGTCCAATTTCGATAAATCGATTTTTATGCAATGCTTTGGCTCGCTTATCGACAAAAAGCGGGACTTGAGAGATTCCTTATATTCCTACAACATTTTGTTAGCATATAAGTACAAGGCGATCAAGCATTACTTCGAACGGTCTTGATATAAAAACTGTAAGTAGAAAAGGGCATCGAATTCCCATTTCGATCGCAACGTCGTATGATCCGGAATCAAACCACTAATACGCAATTTAGCGGTGAGTCAATTACGAACCAAATCGAAATTTATCTTACCTGAACGTCATCCAAAATAAAGACCGTTCGCAAACCCATTTTGAACAAGGTTTGAAGAATGCGTGATACATATGACAGCAATCTAGGCCCTACATCTTGCGCTGTTGGCATGACAATCCGGGTGAACTGCCCAAATAATCTCGGAAACAGGCTCTTCATCTGTCCACAGCAGTTTTTTTTTAGTTATGTGTCAGGAAATATATTGGTGGTGTGACTCACGAGCTCGATGGTAGAGAGTGGTTCTCCGAGTGCTAATAAAAGCTCGCTAAGCGGATCCTCAACAGCAATAGACGCCGTTCTTTGTCGCGCAACCATTTCCGCGCTCTCCATTTTGAATATAACGTTCGCCGAAGATCTTTGAGCCGAAGAGGTTCGTTTATTATTACCAGGCTTAATGAGGAGGCTTTTTCCGTAACCACTGGTTAAGGAATCTCTCCTAGAAGGGGTTTGCGGCAAAGAAGAGAATTCTTCTTTAAATGTGGTCTGGGATGATAGATCTTTAGACATGGCTTGGCGGCACATTCGAATTCGGAAAGCGGTCCAGCCGCTTGCGTGGAGATGAGTGGAGATGGCTTCAATAACGTATTCAAAGATGAAAAATGCGGATTGACGGTTCTCTTGCCCTGTCGCATGGCTGTTTCATTAAAGGAAAGTAAAATGAATATCTAATCAACAAAATCTAATGTTGACTATGACGCATGAAGAACTACCACACTACCATATTATCACACTACTGTCTTTTTTCAACGTTTGAAGTATGCTTTTCACAAGAAAGGTCTTGCCAGTCCCAGATTTTCCTGTTATTAGTACGGAGGTCCTTTCACCTCGATACCAGGCCCCAATCCCGTCCGAAACAGCGTTACGTTCTTTGGTTCGACCAGCAACCATAATATCTTCATTGACCTTTAAATTGGTTTTGGAACTAGCCGTACGGACGGAGGGAGCTTTCTCGGCCTTGTTGTCGGTTTGGGGGATTTGGTTTCCTAGTATTGGCTCATGAACTTGAACAGCATCTTGAACACCTGTGTGTTTTTAAGATACTTAGTCTGAATGACTTTGAAAACAGTGGCTTCACATACCTTTAAGAAACATAGCTGGGTACTTTGAATTAAATTCGAGCTCGCCCAAACAGTCGTGGTACGTCACTGAATCACAGAGTACCTTTGCTTTACATACGCGTTGGCACATTATACGTGCGGCAAGATTGACGCAAGGTCCTAAAATCGTTCCGTCTGCTCTGTATTCGTCTCCAATCACACCCGCGAAACTTTACGGATTTAGCGCAAACCAAGAATTATGTACATAAAAAAATAACCAAAAAAAGGAATTTTAAGTTGAAGTTTAACTCACACTTGTCCGGTTGCTACGCCAATGGAAAAAGACGACCCAAACATACGGGATATTTGTTCCTTAATCTCAACTGCCGCTAGAATTGCAGGTTGTGCGTTTCCCTTTTCATGTGAGAATCCCTCCAAACCCCAAACTAGCAGAGCGCAAAGACCCTTTTCGTCGCAGTTAAATTGCCGGAGACATCCACCTTGCTTTCTAACCGCAGAGCTCACCGCGCACATCAAAGACTGAAGTTTTTGAAGATTCCCATCGTCGCCAATGTCTTCAAGGGGTATACCTTGAACTTGCAGAAAAACAACGGAGACACGACGCAATTGATTGTAATCGTCAAGTTGAATAGCAGCAAAAGCCTCTCCGTTTTCCTAGAAATACACAATTACAAAAAAAAATAAAAAATTGTTGTTTAGTCAGTTATACAGCAAATAGTAGAATATCATAAAAAATATTACGTCAATTTTATTTACGCCGTCAGACTTTCGACGACGCCTTATTGATTTTCCTCGTGCTCTTGTTGGCTGTCCCTTGTCCTTCTCCGACATTCCCTCTTCTTTTAAAGTTTCTGGTTGCAGACTCACAATCCGTTGTATAGAAGAAAGAGCCAGTTCTACAAACTTTTGCAGACTTTCGTCCATAAAAGGCAACGCCAATCGACTTGCTTCCAAACTTATCGCAAGAGAGGGGAGAGTCCCCTCAAAAGATATCCAGGGAGGCGCATCTGTCGCAAGCAGGCTCATGATCGGTTGTGAATGCTTCATTAAAAGTCGCAGAATCGTGTCAAAGTGAGCACCGATTATAAAAAAGTTATCCTCTTTCAACTGCCGTTTAGAACTTTTGGAAGATCCACTAAGTAATTCTCCAAGATCCGGTTCCAAGGTTAACGAAGTTTTCATTATATCGAGCACTCGACTAGGAAATGCCAGCTCTCCTGTTGCGCTCTCCATTAGCATTTGCCCTGCCTCTTGTACTGCCGGGCCTGAGACAAACTGCTCTATTCTCATCATATTATCCACTTCTTCATCCAATTCCTTATCATCTATAACGATACCGGGCACGGATACATTGCTCCCTAAGAAAACATGACGAAACGATCCAACCCCGACGCCTATATGAATCCTGAGGCTTTGGTGTTCAGATTTTGCTTCATCTTCCGCTTCCGAGGACTCTTCCTCTCGCATCTTCTGCTTTCCACCAGCTTCAGTAGGTCTTCGTTGCAACCCCTTCCCGTCTTTTGTTCGACTATTATTTCGCCATCCCGCAGAATTACGGCGTGATGCTGACCTTCCTGTCCCCGAATCATAACCCTCAGCAGTCCCCGGTCGAATACTAACGGTGTTATATCCTGTTAGTCTTTCAGGTATAATGAGTCTGTAATCCTTGAACATGCACATGAGCTCTGAACAGCACGTGATGCACTTTTCCACGAGTTCCTCCTCAGCTGCTTTCCCATTAAATTCTTGCGTCGAAGAACGCCATGGTGTCCATATCGCTATAACACTGTCTCCCGCAAATTTGATAATGGCGCCTCCATGCTTATGAATCGCTTTAATAATTAATTCAAAGGGAGGATTTAGAATCTCCCTTATCCTCTCGCCGTTTCCAACCCTCGCTAGTGAATCCGTAAGCTTGGTGTATCCTTTAAAATTATCGATGATGGTCCATTCGACGCAAAGGTTAACTTAGCAAAAAAAACCAATATTTAAAAGCATTAATGTTGAACTTACCCGAGATATCAACGATGGCTACCACACCCAGTTTAATATCCTCTTTCCAAGGAAGTGTGTCAAGACGCTTGACGTCCAACGCGCTCAGTCGAGCACGGTGTGTCAGCAAGCTCAATGGATGCATCTGTATAATTACCGTAAGGAGAGATGAGACAGGCATGATCAGCCCTTGGATATCAATATTAAATCCCAACCAACCCACCTAAAACGTTCTCCCATCCCACTACTTTCAATTGTCGAACTGGATGACCTAATTAATTCAACGAAAGCGCTGTTCTCTTTGCTGAAACCTCCTACTGCTAACTTCGACCTACGGGAGCTTTTCAGTCTCAAAAACCAGCAATGGAAAGGCTGATGATGGAGATCAATCTCCTCAAATGAATTCTTGTATTTGATATGTGAGAACTGTACATCCCGCCAATCTGGGGCAATCCATGGTTTTTAAATAGGTAGTGTGAGGGCGGGCACTTAATATTTTCCCGAAAGAGCGGGAGGGGCTCCATCGAACG
This sequence comes from Chytridium lagenaria, assembly GCA_025449115.1. Lineage (NCBI taxonomy): Eukaryota > Fungi > Chytridiomycota > Chytridiomycetes > Chytridiales > Chytridiaceae > Chytridium > Chytridium lagenaria. The sequence continues at coordinate 27,264 of JAHLKC010000129.1, forward strand.
GTTCGGTTCAAAGCGGCAAATGATGTACCTGATTATGCAAATAACCGAATATGGAAAGAACAATAGATCGTGCATTGGGAAAGAAAACGAAGGCTTGCATTCAACATCTGACTATAAATAAATACATGGAGTAAACGAAAATAAACGTAGCAATGGACTGCAGCGACGATAACAGCAGAGTCAAAGAAAACGGTGCAAATGACAAAAGGCAGCGACAAAGTGTTCAGATCAAAGAACCTTCACCGCTTTCCTCCCTTCTTCTTAGATTTGCTGATTCCTCCCGAAGCGGTCGCCTTTCTCGCCTTGGATTGAGATTGTGCCCTCTGCTTCCTCTTGTACTGATTCCTCGACATCATGATCTTCTCCCTCTCTTCCTTAGTCAGCTTGGGCTTGTCGGTTACCATGCCATCTGAGGCAGCTGCGGCAGCTGCCTCGACCTCAGCGGCAGTAGGTTTGACGTCTCTCGTCATTGTTTCCCCAATCACGGCCTGAGCAGCCGCAAGACGTTCCAGACGGTCATCTTCGACTTGTTGGAAGACCTAGAAAACATAAAATGTTAAAAACGTTTCATTTGTTGGGCAGTTTGAAAAGGAGAGAGCTCCATCGCCAAAAAAAAAAGATGACAGAATAACTGTGAATCACACTATAGTACTCACGGTCTCCCTCTTGACGGTGCGGAAGTGCTTCTTGGTCTTCGAACGAATTGACTTGCCCATTATGTTGGTGGTGTAGTTGTGAAGCTTCAATGGGAACACACAAAAAAAAAAAAAAAAAAGGCGTGATTGTCAAGCTGTAGTGTAAATATTTCATTCATAATGTTGGAGGGATATGGAATAGAGCAACTGAAAATGTACATGATGCATTGCACCTCATAGGAAAAGTAACTAAAGCAGATGCAGACAATAACTATACGCCTGAAAACTAGAAAACTTGCATGGGAGCGTCAACTTGGGTCGTGTTTGAAGAAGGGATGTTCGCGAACTGTTCATATTTGTTTAACAAGTGATAGAGAAAAACAAAGAGCGATCCATTAGCATTCTTCATTAATATATATACAAATCGGGCAGCATCCACAAATTCAGTGTAAAGGCAAATATACTTACAAGATTATTTACAACATCGTAATTGAGTTTCTTTGACAAATTCTTTTTGGCGTTAACGAGAGCCTGTGCCGCTTCTTGAGCAGATGCAGCAGGCGTTTGCGATGTCGTACCTCGCTTCTTGCGAGGCTTCTTCGCCTTCCGGCCGGTACCATTCTCCTCAGCCTTGAGTTTAGCTAATACAATATCGTATAAGTAAAAGCTTGGCTGAGAATGTAAAAGAAAAAAATGATAAGCTCACCAGCATTTTTAAGGATCCAATCGGAATTTTCTTCAAGCCAGTACTGTGTTTTTATAGCGACCTCCTCCTCAGTCAATTCCACGTTCTTAATCTCAATATCATCGTCGAGGTCCTCTAGGTCATCCACTTCTTCATCGATGTTCACACCCTCTATAAATTTCATTGCCAACACGTCAGTTGATACAGAAAAAGAACTAAATTTCAACGCCAAGCAGGCAAATAATACCATTAGTGGCAAGTCCAACAAGCTCCTCGCTTCCAAGCACCGTATGAAACTCTTCTTCATCCTCCTGCGCAAAGTGGTCGTAATCCGCATCGTAAGCCCCCCCAAACCCTTCATTGTCCTCATCAAATTCCTCAAAGCCCTCGTCCTCCTCATAGGAGCGCTGTGGATAAGGGGAAAACCCAAATCCACTGTCATCGTCTGCTCGCTTCCGCTTGACCGTATGAGCAATAGGATAAGTGCCGTCCGTGATTGCTAAAGGACCGGAAGCGCTTTCACCGCCTTCAATAGCCTTAGACCGCCTCGAGTTTGTAAAGGAGGGCGGATCCGCGCATTCTTCGAGCATAAGAGTTTGAAAATCTTCGACGCTGAGTGAGGCACTGGGCGTATTCTTGAAATCCGTAAGACTAAAAACCAACAATTGTATCAAATCAGCAATTAATTCATCGACATGCGAGAATACTTAAAGAAAGATTTCAACTTTTTTCACATGCAAAAACAAGGACAATAGAAACAAAAAGCTGTTGAGTCCTTACCGCTTACGCAAAGTAGCCTCGCAAATCTTCATTACTTTCACCAACTCCCTAGGACTCCTCCGGAATCCATTCATCCGCGCGGCAATAAAGAGGCAGGCAGCGCAGATGCCAGATGGTCTCCTTCCCCTAGCGATCCAATCGCGATCCATACGGCTTACAAGCCTAGACGCATCTCGAACCACATCCTGATATTTATCCTCAAATTCAAGTTTCGCAGCAAACCTTGCGATGTACAACATGGGGTCGACAAGCGGTATGTCATGTAATTTCAAAGTGGCGACCAGGCGAATAAACGTTGCTCCGAGAACATAGACATTAATCTGTTACAACTGTTATCGAAAATAGTTTTAGCCTTGAAGCTTACCCTCAAATTCTCAGAAAAATCAATCAGCATGTGAGACGTTTTCTCCTGCCGGCAAACGATGTAAAGACATGCAGACGCTACGTTATTGGACCTCCGTCCCTTTGTAAACTTTTCCATGTACGCTAAATTGAAAAAACGCTGTGCTGATTCAATCTGCCGCTCGCTCATCTTCATCTGCGTACCGATTGCTGCAATTCGACGATAGCCTAATTTTCATGATGTAAGCCCTTTCTCACATAATAAATCACGAACCATTTTGGATAGTTAGCTCCCTCGAACTCTGGCTGTTCATTTGGATTGATCCACTGGGTCCACCCCGAGTTCCCGCCCAGGCTTCAATTTGAAGTTAGGATCAAGTTTCTGTAAAACGTACAGATCCATCAAAAGAAACAATAGGTACACACCGGAATCAAGGTTAACTCGAACACCATCTGCGACGGCTCCGCCTTTGGAGTTTTCGGAGAAGGAAGCTTCGATGACAATGGTGTTTTCCTCAAGCACCTATATTATCATAATAGTGAGTTTTTATATCAGAGTTAGGTAAAATAAAAAATAAGCGCAGGAATAGGAATGATGCAACTAATGATTACCTCTCCACACTCCCTACAAACGGAGTGTCCCATACTAGAATCGTGCTCAATCTCGGAAGAGCCACATTTACATGTTTTTCGCCCACTTGTCTTCTTTGCCGTAGCGGTGGATGACGTTGCGGGGAAGGAGCCCACGACGTTTCGGATGGCAGACCCGGATGAACTGGCAGCAGTATGTATGGAGGATAGGGTTTTCCTATCATAGAACCGGAAGGCATGGTGACGGTTTCACTCTTTGCTGGAAGTAGGTTCTTGAGGTGTAGAATGTAACTTATGTCTCTTTCCGCAGAGGATTGTAAGTCTTTGATCGAATCGGTGAAGGATGGGGTTAAGAATTTGGTTAGAGAAAGGGAGGAAAGATGGTGTATATAGGTCACACAAGGAACTGCATAGAATTGATTATGATATACACATTTACGACGAAGCTGTTGGCGTAGCAGGCGAGACGGCGATTGCAATGGATGCTGATGTGGAGGCTTTAGGTTATGGTTGCTTCGTTTACTCAGTATTACTGGCACCAGCAAATCCTGCAGAGTTGCAAGAGTCATATGATCAGAAGTATGCTGAAGCTATGCCTGAGTTTATACCTGGCTCTGTACACATCTTTGACATTTGCGGAGTGCTGAGAGACTAGTTTGCAGGTTACCCGAGACCAGAGCTAACTTTGGACTCCTCCCTACCAATGTGGAAACCTGCACAGTATTCTCTCAGCACTTCACAAATGCCACAGATGAGAACTTCATGCCTTTGACAAAGTGTTTCCAAGAAAGAAAAAATACTTCGAAGGAATAACACTGTGGAGTCATCCAATGCTGGTACATCGGAATAAAGAAGGGGGTGATGACTATGTTTATTTTGGAGTGCATTTTTCTTATACTGGAGAGCGACGCGCTTCGAATATGCATATGGCGGGTCCCAATAATGAGGCAGAAGAATTGGACTTTGGCGACGGTTTTTATTTAAAAGAATGCAATCTTCTCGCCTGGGTTGAACGGATCATATAGCGAATTGATACTGACAACGTATATTTATACTGTTGAAAGATATATCAAAGTTCCACGACCTCCCTCCTGAAATATCAACCGGATCCTGATCCTCACTGATGATATCAACGCGGCCGTAAATTCGAGTCGGGCGTCAGATTGGGTCTAGCTTTTATCCTTTAAGTGACGTTTATTCTTTTCTGCTTTATTTTACTTAAATGCATTATTTCTTTATATGTACCATTTGTATTCAACCTCAACCTTTCTATTTTGTTTTATATTATTTTCTTAATTGCTTACTTATATCCATCTATGTACATGAAGACCTTTTCTCCTGACATATTTTATCCCCGCATTTTTTGAGTTATGTATTGTGTGAAGTTCCCACAACGCAAACGACATTCTGTGAAGAGAAAGATGGACTAAATCTAGATGTAGAATCTACGACTCGCTAATAGCTGTTTTCACAAAAATAGCAACGCATTAAGAATTGATATTTCATATTATTGTTGACATGCAAAAAGAAGACAAACATTCCAAAAGATACAAAAAAAAAAAAAAACCGCGATGGCAAAAGCGTAAAAAGTAAAGACAGACTTGGATGCGAAGATAGATTTGAAAGAAAGGAACAACTAATTAAACACGGGTATGCGTCATTGCCAGAAACCTTTTACAGGGCAGAGCAATGGCGGAAAATTTGGAGAGTTGGTTGTAGGTGATGTCGTATACAGGCCGGAGAGTTTAACGGCGCTCGTTCTCTGGAGGACCCGTTGCCAAAGAGACGGGGGTCAAGGAATGGTACCTCCTCTTCTTCTTTCTTCGACGGGGGCCTGACGCCTCTTCAAGGGCGTAGCGATGCCGTCGGCGGCATCAGCGGCTTTTATCGCGGATACCGAGTACTTCACGGGAACCTGTGGGATGTGGGAGATTAGAGTTGGGTGGATGCCATAGAAAGTAAGTAGAATGCATGCTTACGGCCACTGCGTTGGAGGCGACGGCAAGAAAGACGACAGCAAAGATGGTTGCAAACTTCATGATTGTGGAGGGATGTTTGTTGAAAGAGTTGAGAGAGAGACGGGTATGGTAATGTGTTCTTGGTTAGGTGTTGGGGATGCAGGCGCTCAGTTTATAAGTGAAATTATGTTTGTTGCATTTGCGGTGAAGGTGTCACCAATTGTGCGGCTCACTCTGGCGAGACAAGTCGTTGGTTCTGGGTTGTTTCAATTTCACAGTTAAAAACAAAATAAAAACATCCGTGTCTATAGGTAACTGTATGCACATAAATAAATAAATAAATGTCACCAATGATCATAGTGCCGTAGACGTCGTGACGTCTTAAAATACCTACCAGTATGGCCAAGACCGTTTTTTCTTTTCTTTATTTCACTAAAGTGTTGGTTTGCGTTTGACAGTGTGGATGGAAGTAGTTAATTGATATAACTTTTAAAAGACATTTTCTCTTGTGCGTAGAGGATACTCGGACTGTGAGTTTGAACAAGTCTACATATGGAACTCACAGGCATAAAAGTGACGTTGGCCGAGATTAAATATCATAGTTTAACACTCATTTTAATTATAAGAATAAATTTAAAGGTCCGTTCAGGGGGATTGAAAGCGAGAAGAGAAGAGGCGTTGGAAATAAATCCTATAAAATAATACGGATGGGAAGTATCGGTATTTTTTTGTGCAAGTGAAACCGGGCGGCAATATAACCTTGAAGCTGGTAAAGGGCTTGGGATTGACTTCTACATCACTGCTTCTTCGAAAAAAAACTCGCAAATCCGTCAAAAAAGCCTCTCACAGCATCCACAAATCCACCTTGCTCTATACACTTATTTGTCTCCATACCATTTTGTGCCCTTTCGTCTGGAGTAAACAGGGTATCGTCTGAAGTCCAAATATCAGGAAGTTCATGGTGGATATGGGGAAGGTGTGATTCGGAGGGAGAAGATGGGGGGATCGCGTTAAGTTGAAGATGGCCGTTGGATGGCTGACGCGCGTCAGATGTGAGCTCGCCGTCCATATACTCGTTCTTGTCTGAGGTGTAGGTGTCTGTTGCGGGATCCTCATTATCCTTAAAGTATGTTTGAGGTTGAGTATTCTGATGTTTGGCGGGCGAAACGCTTTCAGGGAACCTGTCATTGGGATTCCGACGATATTCGTCGTTTGAATCTTCGAACGATTTTGGCATGGCGTCCTCAAAGGTAACTGGGTCAGGATGAGATGTAGTCATGTTGTTAATGAGATCAAAGACGTATATGATCCTGTGGAAGCATATTGTCAGTAAATGTATTTTTAAGGGTAGATATTAGGAGGAAAGCATATATGGAAGCAGATGAGAGCTTAAAAAACTCACCAAGGTTTGACGAAACGGTAAACCGTCTGCACAACGACAAACGTAACCAATGCCACGCACGATGTAGCCAAGATGGAAAGTGCTGCGGTCACTCTAAAGGTGTCCCAGGCAACAAAAAATATCACCTCACACATATCGCAGATGATCGGGCCTATAGGTTCTGAGCACCCATGCTGTTGGTGTCATCACATAAGATGCCGCGAAAATGGAAATGGGGAGGACTATGGCAAGCACGGGGATTGTTACATGAGTAACTGCGACGCGGAAGACGCTGTATGTCATGCTTGCGAGTCCTTTTATGATGTAGAAGGTGATCGAAGTTGAGTCGTTTATGGTTTCCGCGGAGTTGGTAAGAAGAAGCGGTTGACGCGTTTGAAGAAACCTCAAGGCGATCAATTGCAAGTGAGGCGGCAAGTACTGTGTGTGGTTGCCATGATGGTCTGCTGCAGTTAGAAGTACGGAGTCCTAGTTTTCGTCGCTGTAGATGTTAGGGCTGATATTGATGCCTGTCAAAAGGATAAAAAAATGTTAGTCGGCAAGGGATTGCCAATCCGCCAGAAAAAGGGCACTTGAAAGTCGAGACCACAATTAGATTTCAAAACTAGAGCACTAGTATGTAGGGTAGTAGGGTAGAAGGTGATATAGTCGGTGAGTCGTTGATGGTTCGTGAAGTAGTAAGAAGAGAGCGGTTGACGCGCTTGGAGAAACGAAATGATTTAAGTAAGGGCGGCCTAGTCCGTTTTGTGCGCAGAAGCCATTATGTAAGAAGTATAAAGCAGCCAGCTTCAGAATTGACAATCTGCAAAGACTGAAGTAAATTATGAAAAGATTAGTGAGAGCCTGCAAGTTTAGTAAGCCCAACGTATTATGCCTAGTTTTTACTATTAACCACATAAAAAGAAAATACAATTAATATAAATCATAGACGTTATTCTTTATTGTATTTCGCTGTCTGCGGATTCCATGGAACATTAGTAAAGACAATGCACACGATATTGACCTATTTACTGTCTACAGGAAGGTCAGTTTAAATATACCTCGAAAGCTTCCCTGTTCTCCCCTGTAGTTGATTTAAGAATATTCATGATAATTCACTGTCCAGTATCCATCTTTAAATATTCAATCTTTTACACGTACAAGTTACAAAATAGTGTTGTAGCTTTTTCATGCAAACCGCCGTCTTTGGTAATTTTACTGTTCTGCAATGCAGGCAATTGATGGATATATTGGAAAAAGAGAACATAACCACAGGTGGTTGGCTGTGGACCGGATACACGGCAGGATTTTCGAGTGAACGAAAATCCCGTTTGCCCATTATCCTAAACGTACCCGGGTAGCATGCCGCCCTACCGTCATGCAGACGAATGATGCCGAAGCTGGCACTACTGGTGCCTTGCCTGTGTCGATTACATCGTTTGTTAGCGATTATGTAAAATCTGTGGTACTAGATGAAGTAAAGCGAGGAATGCTGATGGGGTCCCTGAAAAAGGGTCAACCGCTGGTTGAAGAAACATTTGCCGCAGTGGTATGCTATTTTACACTTGAAAACATTGTTATCAAGCTAAGCCCGTCTAAAGGTGCTGCTTGATATATCGGAATATTCGAAGACCACGTCAAAATTGGTATTAATTGGTTTAATTATTTTCTTTTTAAGGTTAACGATAGCGTATTCCTAATTTAAAACTTTTTTTGCGCGCAGGCTGCTTTTGGAAAGATCGGGTCAGAGCTCATCACCATTGCTGTTGGTGACTATATGACGGACATAATTCAAGTTGTCTGTCAGTTTGGTGGAGATATCATCAAATTCCTAGGAGACGCCATCATCGTCGCCTTCCGGCCAAAGCATGAAGATAATTCTATGGCTATTGACCGAGCCATTAAATGCTGCCTTGACGTTCTTCGCAGGTATCCGTCGAGAAAATTGGACGTATCGGAACTCCTGCAGGTCTACTCATCCTCATATCCAGACGACTCTTCCATCCCAGTAACCCCGCTGAGAATAATGTCGCAAAAATCTAGAGAGACTAGGCAACATGGCAGCAAAGTATCTCAGAGTGATTCAGGAACCGGACATGACCCAAGCTTGAGCCTGAGACTTCATATTGCGGTCACCTCTGGAATTGTGAAAAATATAATCCTTGGATTGTGGGAGAATAGACTTGATTATGTACTTAATGGGGATTGTGTTTCTCAACTATCCGGCCTGCTGAGGCGGCCTCTGCGGGTGAGAATTTCGTACCGAATTATTTTAAAACTTCATCTTTAATTATTTTTCGTTTATTTAATGATTTAAACTTGTTTAAAAAAGGAGAAGTCGCGGTGGATTGGGAATCTTGGGAGAGATTTAAAGCCAACGGAGCAAAAGAGAAGGTTATGTGGGATTACGCGGTCAGACGACTTAATATTGGTGTTATCATCGACTTCAAGGCTGGTGAGATTATATCAGGAAAGATACCACAACGCCCATCCATTGGTCAGAGGGATCAATCTGGGACGATTTTAGCAGCACCAAGTGCAATTATTAATGTTACTTCGAAGGCCCATGAAGATATTCTAAGAACTTTTGTAAATGCATCAGTGGTACGAAACGTAGGAACTATAAGAGACACGGAGGAAGTCTATTTACGAAATAAGCATGGTATGCTTTTCTTCAATACTTTGTCTTTCTTTTCCGCAACGTCCTACAACGAGAAAGTACTTAAATGCTTGTAGTGTTCAATGGACAGTACCGGTCTATCAGCATCATCTTCGTCAAACTAAATGCTCCATTTACCCCTGAGCTCGGACAAACTGCAATCGTTGCATTTCTTAAAACTCTTGCGGCATATGATGGTGTTTTTCAGCAATATGCTATCGACGATAAGGGTCAAAACCATGCTGGCATGCTTTGGACTTCCCGTAAGTTACAGTGACCTCCGTTTTTCTTTTGTTTTTCGCTGCAAACATTATTTTACTTAAAATTGCGATATCAGCCTTGGACGCATGAAAATGAAGCTCAAAACGCTCTGAGAGCGGCATTAATGTTTCGGAGAACCTTTAATGCCTGCCCGATTGCAATTTCTGTTACGTCCGGCACTATTCTTTTTGCTACTCTTGGAAATGCTGTTCGAAGCGAGGCCAGTCTTCTTGGTGGGTGAAACCTTCGTACATCCTGTAAAAATAAATGTTATCTTTTCTGGCTCTATTTCTGACTAACATGACTTCGTACAATGGTACCTAGGTGACGTTGTTAATCAAGCAGCCAGACTTTTAACCGTGGCAGAAGATGGGTATGCTGTTGTATGTGATGAATCTACGAGGCTGGCAACATCTGAATTCTGCAGTGAGACGTTGGGATTTCTCCAACTTAAAGGCATGGAGAGATTGGTTGAAGTCTGGCACGTAGTTTCAGCTCCAGAAGAGTGGTGGGATACGCAGAAATTTGAGGAGCCTATCAAGAGCTTTGGTTATCGGGTCGAAAAGGAACGTTTAATGGCTGACTTTGCTTGCTGGAAGAGCGAGCGGAGAAATACAGTTGTGCTTATTGAAGGACCAAGTGGTTTCGGAAAGTCTACCCTTGTTGAATTTTTTGCACATCAAATGAAGCTTCAAGGTATCCAGATGATGTATGTTTGTTCTTTTCGTTCCAGTTTTTTTGTCGCAAGTTACTAATCTCTATGAGGTGCAGCATATCGAGAGGCTTAAAGGAACTCACGATCGTCCCGTTTTCAGGTCTCCGGACTGTCATGCAGCATATTCTCATAACGGAAATACATAAGTTTAACCGACATCAGCAGACTGGAGATGTCGAGAGGCGTTCACGGTTATCTCTCGCCGATTCTATTTTTACTCAGCGATATTCAAAACATTCACACTCTCTTCACTCCGGAAAGCGTATTTGGAATCATGTCTCAGCTCCAAGATGACGAATATGCACTTAATGATAGATGTGACGATAGGAATGTTGACGAGGATGAATGAAAATCCGGACCTTTATCCACTACTTCTTGTATTCTTCACCAATTATACTGGACATTTCCCTGAAACCGAATTGACGAAGCAATTATCTTTGGCGACCAGAAAAATCACATTGAGCACTTTGCTTTGTAGAATCTTTAAGCGCTGGTCACTTGAAGAAAAGGCGGTATTTGTCTTTGACGACATCCAGGTTTGAAATAATGGTGAAATTGACTGACATAATTAGTGGGTTGACTCGGTTTCTATTGAGATTCTTAGTCATATTTTCTTAATCGGTATCGAGAATGGAGTGCCATCTTATGATAATGTTAGAGTCACGTGTTTTATGGAAGTTGCTAAATATACATTTTTTAGATTTTCCTCCTCTTTTGCTCCAGACCTTTAAAGGATCTAGATGGCTCAGACGTCAATAAGATCTTAGAGTCTCCGAGCATAACACACCTTTTTCTGAAAGGATTGCAAGAACAAGACTTGCATGAATATTTGTGCTCCTCATTTCCAGCTGACTCTATCACGAATATTAGCGCCGACATAACTGAGCGTAAGACCTAAAAAATGAATTTATATTCACTTGAAAATAGTTTTGCTCGAAAAAACCGCGCACAGTCCATTGGCCTTGCAAATGATGGTGGAGGCGATCAAGCGAAATGATCTCTTTCGGATTGATGATAGGACGTTGTTATTCACTTCAGGATCAGCAGAAGAAGTCGCGAAGCTCTTAGAGAAGAGCTTGAGCCATACCATTATTCTCCAGTTTGATAGGCTTCATCCGGATTTTCAAAGATTTCTACGTCATGCGAGTATCTATGGGCAGTATTTTACGCTAAGCGACGTGAACAGAATAATGGTTGGATGGACTTTAGGAGCACTCGAGCGGTTGCTTAATAGCGAGGACAAGTTTTCCTTTCTCCGTCCTGGTGACAACGGCGTTTTTGAACAATATAGCTTTCGGCATATCTCCATTACAAATGCTATATATGACAGCTTATCCTATTCTGAAAAACTATCACTTCATTTTAACGTCGCAAAGCTGCTGGAGGAAAAGCTTACCGGGAGCAGCAACAGAGAAGCTCTTTTGCCATCCCTACATCATCATTATTGGCTTACATCTTCTGTCGAAAAACGCATCGCATACGCTGAAGAATTGGGGTATTATTGTGCTCTTCTGATAATATCGTTACTTAGCGTCTATAAAAGCTTACTGATGGATTCCATGATATGTAGGCTGCTATACGAAAAGATGAACTTCAACAAAGAGGCCACGGTAATATTGCAACAGCTCGTGCAATACGTCGACAGCATTCAAGATGTCCCGAGTCCTTACAATCGAAAGGAACATCAAGCTGTCTGGCATGCCACCCTTTCAACGGCCGCCTCTCAAAACTTCAGGGTTCATATCGCCCTACCCTCCGGCGTTAAAGCTTTACACCTCCTCGGAGTATCCTTCCCACATCCTGAAACCTGCACATCAAAGGAAGTGATCCGACGGTTAATTCGCCAGCTTAGACTTCTTATGGCAACTAAAGGCGGAAAGAAAATTACAAGGACAAGAAAGCGAAATAATCTGCGCGTGGTGCCTGGCTCTTTGACACCTGCGCGTCACGTCTGGGTTGATAAGGCGCTTCAAGCATTATTTTGGATTACCATTCCGACACAGCTTAAAACTATCTCCGCCGAATTTAAATTAGTAGTTTTCCTCGAACTGTTAAATCAAAGCATTCTAGTAAGGGACATTGCGCCATCTATATGGGTAGAAGCGGCCCTTACTGCGGCGTACATTTTTCTTGTACCTTTTCCTAGATTTAGTCGAATCTATCTGGATGCAGCGAAAAAAGCGATCACTCGGTGTGAAATCGATAGCTGGGCTCGATCGGCGAAGACTTTGTACGCTGTCTTGACTGCTTCAAAAGACGAGTCAGAGTTAAAAGAATATTTTGAAAAGTTCACAAGGTAAATATTATTATCCTGATAATATATCTTTCTTATTTTTGCAAAAAAAAATATACCTAGTCTCGCCGAAAGAAAAGGTGATCCAACAGACATTCAAAGTAGGCCACCTTTTTTTTTTAGAGTTTATATTTCTAACCATCATGGCATTTGTGATTATGCAGTGCAGAAAAACTTTAGCCTCTATTTCGATTGTCCAAAATCGTTTGATATAACAGAATCTATTATCGTAGCAGGTTGCGAGGGCCTTTGGGGCCAGAGTGGCTTTCTTCAAATCGATTCTCTTACTCAGATGATACACGCCGCCGTAATATCCAAGCGGCTCGAAAAGATTGATTTCTACCTTGCTCGCCTGAAGCAATTTGAAGATAACGAGAATAGGTGGTGATACCTCATTGGGCCTGATTCTTACCTTTTTACTCAGAATGCTGCGCTTAATGGGGACAGGAGAACAGACACATCTAGGCGAAGGTCCTTTGGCAGTGGCACAGGTTTGGTGGTCTATCTTCAAGCAAGACATTGCTGGCGCTGTTGAAGGATTTGAGAGAATATTTGAAATCATCCGCCCTATCCGCTTCGTCGTCAGCATCATCTTCCCTGCGCAAACGGCTTTTTTAGGCATTTGGCCAACTCTCACTCTTTTGGACCAAAATCTAGAAGCTCAAACTATTACAAGAGCCCACTTTAATCAGACTCGGAAACGGCTTCTTACTACTTTTATCAACTCAAAACCCACGTTTGCTGCGTTTGCAAAGGGCATGCACCGTTCGCAGATGTTTTTTCACAATTTTTGTGCCGCATTGGCGGTCTTAAAGGGGAACCGGAAGATGGCCATCAGATCGCTCAAGCTTCTGGTGGAGCCCGATATGGCTTTTTATTTAAGGACTAGAATGCCAGTTATACTTGGTGCTTCTTTTGCCGCGTTATCGCTGTTAGGAGTCACTGGAACTCGCGAAAAGGCGATAGACGTTTTGTTGGAGTATGAAGGAAAGGCTCTACTGGACTGGTTGAACTCGGCAAAGCCCTTTAAAGTTTTTTTAAGTGTTCATTGTAAACAATAACAACGTTTCTCTGACATTGACATCATAGCCATGACGAGAAAATATATATATGCACGTACACGTACCATAGTTTTGTTGCAAAGACAGTGTATGTAGGCTTTTAAACCTTTTGATTCGGCTATATCAATTCCGCGGCCGTGCCTGAGACACACCAATAATCATTTTCGTGAAGGCTCACATATACTATTAAACATACATATCTACATATTAGTGGTTAAAGGTTCCAAAATCCAAAATGTTTTTAGGTAGTTTTTCGGCATTTAGCTGGTTTTCGGTAGTCCACAGAATCAGTGTCCAGAATCTATGGTGATCCTGATTTTCAAAGGGTTCTCCTAAGCTCGTGTCCTCATTCTAAAAAAGCAACACCTCGGCTGTTTTATTATCATGCAATGAGGGATGCCGATGCCGCAACTGCGCTTACCGAGACCTTGACCGATGTCACAAGCTATGTGAGCGACTATGTGAAGTCAATGGTGGCAGATGAGACGAAACGCCAGATACTTATGGGGTCATTGAAGAAGGGTGAACCAGTGGTTGAAGAAACGTTTGCCGCAGTGGTAATTAAACCATCTTTTAATTCTACTGTGTTTTACTACACCTCTAATACCCTGATGGGAAAGGTAATGATTGATATATCGGAGTATTCCAAGACCACTTCAAAACTGGTATGCGATGCTTCCTAGCTCTGCCCTAACCATAGCTCCATGTAGGCCGCTCTTGGAAAGATCGGATCAGAACTCATCACCATCGCCGTTTGCGACTACATGACGCACATAATTGAAGTTGTCTGTCACTTTGGTGGAGATATTGTCAAATTCCTGGGAGACGCCATCATCGTCGCCTTTCGACCTGAGGATGGAGACAATTCTATAGCTCTTGACCGGGCCATTAAATGCTGCCTTGACGTTCTTCGCAAGTATCCGTCAAGAAAATTGGACGTGTCGGAACTTCTACAGGTAGAAGAGATAAAAATCCCCACACCTGTTCCGCCTACAAGCACGTTGCAAGGTTTGACGGATGTTCGACATCAGAGCATCAAATCTTCTCGGGGCAGGCTAGGAAGTACGCATGACCCAGGCTTAAACTTCCAACTTCACATCGCAATCACCTCAGGAGTTGTGACCAATGTCATTCTTGGATTGTGGGACAGCAGGCTTGATTATGTTCTTTACGGAAAATGCCTCTCTAAGCTTTCGAATCTGCTAGACGCAGCTTCTGCGGGTAAGGTTTTCTTTCTATCGTAAATTATGACCTGCAATTCGTAAAACATCGTAACTTACTTTTACTTGATGCATAGGAGAGCTGGCGATTGACTGGGATTCATGGGAAACTTTTATGACGGATAAAGACGAGACTAGACCAATTTGGAATTGTGCCGTCAGACAGCTTCAAGTCGGTGTCATTATCGACCCCAAGGCCAACCAAATCATTACAGGGACTGAATTGCACTACGCAAGCGCAAACTCCTTTAACGTACGGGATCGCCCGAGGAATAAGTCTGAACCTATATCAGTAGCACCAGAAACAAAGCTTAATAACATGGCAAAAGTCTATGAGGACATTTTGAGGAAATTCATAAATGCATCCATCGTGCGCAATTTGGAATCCATTAAGAATAGAAGGCTATCAAGCCATCTACGAAAAGAGCAGGGTGAGTTTCTTTGAATTCATGTTTTACCTTTACCTTGTATTTTATTTCCAATGAAAGTGGAAGATACTTAAAGTGTTTCTAGGTTTTAACGGACAATATAGGACAATTAGCGTCATATTTGTCAAGCTAAATGCAACCTTCACTCCCGAACTCGGACAAACTGCCATCACCGCCTTTCTTAAAGCCCTTTTGGCATATGATGGTGTATTTCAGCAGTACGCTGTTGACGATAAGGGCCAGACTATGCTTGCATGCTTTGGACTTCCGGTATGTTTGACATTACCATGTAATCCGTTTCTTTATTGGTATTATCGGAAAACTTACCTTGAATCAGCCCTGGACGCATGAGAATGAGGCACAAAACGCGCTGCGGGCAGCGCTGATGTTTAGGCAAAGTTTTAATTCTTGTCCATTTGCTGTGTCTATAACGTCCGGAACTATTCTTTTCGCCACTCTAGGAAACGCGGTTCGAAGCGAGGCCAGCCTTCTTGGTAGGACTTCACAGATGTTACTTTTTCTACTCATGCTTTACATTCATATATTAAGTATTGTTTCCCATCAATTAGGTGACATTGTCAATCAAGCGGCTAGACTCTTGAGTGTAGCAACAGCCGAATATCCTATTGTATACGATGCGGCAACGCAGTTGACCATTTCTGAGTTCCGGAGCAAGAACCTTGGTCTCTTTCAACTCAAGGGCATAGAGGATGCTGTTGAAGTCTGGCACGTAGTTTCAGCTCCAGAGGAATCATCGGACACGCGTAAGATTGGAGAGCCTGTCAAAGCTTTTGGATATCTGGGCGAGAAGGAGCGATTAATGGCTGAATTTGTGTGTTGGAAGAATCACCGTAGAAATACAGTAGTGCTTGTTGAAGGTCAAAGCGGGATTGGGAAGTCGACACTCTTGGATTACTTTACACACCAAGTGAAACTTCAAGAAATCCAGCTCATGTATAGTCGAGCTCTGTTGTTTTTTTTTCTTCTTTTCGGAGTGTTTCGCTAAATATAAGACTATTAACAGCACTACGAGAGGATCAAAGGAACTTATGATCGTGCCATTCTTGGGCCTTAGGGTTGTCATGCAACATATTCTTTCGACGGAAAGCAACAAGTCTCGGCAACGACAGCGGATCGGAAATGCCGGGGGCCGTTCACAAGCTTCGCTGTACGATTTGATTTTAGATCGACCTGCTTTAAGGACGTCGACTTCAATCCAGTCTATAAGTTTAACCGGATTAGCGTCTGAACTTCAGGAAGAAGAAATGCTCCACATTATTGAAGCCATAAAAGTCATGTTAATGAGGATGAACGAAAACCCGGAGTTCTATCCACTTTTTTTAATTTTCTTCACAAATTACACTGGAGTTTTCCCCGAGACCGAGTTAACGAAACATTTAACTTCGGCAACCAGAAAAGTCACGCTGGAAGCTTTAATCTATAGGCTAATTAAGCGCTGGTCGCTCGAAGAAAAGACTGTGTTGGTTTTCGATGATATTCAGGTTTGAAACCGCGTAACACTCTTTAACCTTGATAGTGGATTGACTCAGTTTCCGTGGATATTCTGAGAAAAATTTCGGTAATAGGCATTGAGAATGGAGAGCCAGGATATGATAATGTAAGATTCAAAACTTAAAAAATGATGTTAACTTTATATAGATCTTCTTATTCTTTTGCGCCAGACCTCTCAAAGACTGGGCTAATGCTGAGATGAAACGCATATTAGAATCTCCTAGCATGATACATTTATTGTTAAAAGGATTGCAAGAAAAAGATGTGGAGGATTTTCTTTGTTCCTCTTTTTCTAAAGACTTGGTTGCCAATGTTAGCAGCGAAGTTACTGAAAGTAAGGCTATCAATCTGCATTAATTCTGACTAAAAAATAATAGTGTTTCTTCGGAAAACGGCAAGCAGTCCACTAGCATTGCAAATGATGGTGGAAGTTTTTAAGCGTAATTCCCTCTTTGATGTCGCTAATAAGACCCTAAAATTTGCCCTCGGCAAGTCAGAGACGATCGCGAGCCTGTTAGAAAAAAGCGTGAGCCATGCCATTCTTAACCAGTTCGATAGGCTTCATCCGGATTTTCAAAGATTTTTACGTCATGCCAGTATATTCGGGCAGTATTTTACTCTTGGCGACGTAAACGAAATCTTGAATGGCTGGAACATGGCAGACCTTGAGCGGCTGCTCATTAGCGAAGACAAATTTTATTTTCTTCGAGGGGACGAGGCAGACTATGGTTTTCGACATATTTCCATCAGGAATTGTATCTACGACAGCTTGTCATACTCGGAGAAGCTACTACTGCATAGCAATGTTGCAAAGCTGCTAGAGCGAAAGCTTACGGGAAGTAATCGGGAAACGCTTCTTCCATTTGTACATTACCACTATTGGCTTACGTCATCCGTCGATAAACGCATAGCATACGCAGAGGAATTGGGGTAACTATTTTCACTGATTTGAAATATTAACAATGCTAATATCACACAATCTGACACAATCTGACACTTTACAGGCTTCTCTACGAAAAGCTCAAATTCAACCAAGAGGCCACGATAATACTACAGCAGCTAATACAATACGTCAACGGCGTGAAAGATATCCCAAGCCCATACAATCTCCCGGAGCATCAAGCGATTTGGCATGCAACACTTTCAACAGCCGCATCTCACAATTACAAGATTGATATCGTCCTACAATCTGGTGTGAAGACGTTGCAACTTCTCGGACTGTCCTTTCCAACTCCTGAAACGTGCACAAAGAAGGATGCGTCCCGACGGTTCACCCGCCAACTCGGCCTTCTTATGGCAACGAAAGGCGGAAGAAAGTTGGATGGGTACGAAAAACAAAGCAAGGACGCGTGATGCCGGGTTCTTCGACGCCTGGAAAACACATTTGGATTGATAAGGCTCTGCATGCGCTGTTATGGGTGACGATTCCGACAATGCTGAAGACTGTCTCTCAGGCATTCAAGTCAGTTATTTTTCTTGAACTATTAAATCAGAGCATCATGGTACGGGATATTGCACCGTCAATATGGGTAGAAGCGGCTATTACCGCAGCGTTTATATTTCTTGTGCCGTTTCCTGGCCTCAGTCGGATCTACGCGGATTCAGCAAAGAAAGCGTCTGCTCGATGTGGCATTGAAAGCTGGGCTCGATTCGTCGAAATTCTATTATGCTATCCTCGCTGCTTCAAAAGACGATGCAGAGATAAAGGATTTCCTTGAGAAAATGCGAAGGTAGGCTTCATTGAGTTTCTTTGTCTTGATTCTTTATTACAGCCTTGCAGAAAGAAACGGCGATCAGGAAGAAGTTCAAAGTAGGCTTCTCAGTTTTTTTATTTTTTTTTTTGTTTTTATTTGGCTTGTAAAGATGTTCATGTTGATTAATATTTCGATGCAGCTCAGAAGAATTACAGTCTTTATATTAAAAAGGCCAAAACATTTGAGGAAACAGAATCCATCATCATGGGTCGTAGCGAAGAAATATGCGGCAAAACTGCCTTTCTCATTTTGGATTCTCTGACGCAGATGACACATGCGGCCGTAGTTTGCAAACGGCTCGAAAAGATTGACTTTTATCTCACACGGGTAATGCAATACCAAGAAGATGAAAATAGGTAGTCCCTTAACATATTAATCATGCCTTACTGACTACCTAGATTATGGCGCCTTTTAGGAGAAGAGACAAACTTGAGCGAAGGACCCTTCGCAGTAGCTCAGATTTGGCAGTCCATTTTCAAGGAGGACACGGCGGGCGCTGTCGAAGGGTTTGAGCGATTGTTGAGATTTGCTGGCCCGAATCGTTTTATTGCTACGAGCATGTTCCCTACACAAACTGGGTTTGCGGGTATCTGGCCCACTCTATCCTTTTTGGATCAAGATTTGAGATCCCAAAAAATCACTAGATCTACTTTCAACGAGATTCGCAAACGACTTTTTACGACTTTTAGTCATGCCAAACCCATGTTTGCGGCGTTTTCAAAGTGCATATACCTATCAAAGGTATTTTATCACACTCATTGCGCAGCGTTGGCTGTTCTCATGGGAAAGCGGAGGAAAGCTGTAAGGTTGCTGAAGCTCGTGGTGAGGCCCGACATGGCTTCTTATTTAAGGTCAAAGTTGCCCTATATTCTTGGGGTTTCTTTTGCGGCGATGTGGCTGTTAGGTTTTGATGGGTATCGTGACAGCGCCGTCAACGTTCTGCTTGAATATGATGGAAAGGCTCTACTGGACTGGTTAGCTGTGGCGAAACCTTTTACATATTTTTGACGTGATAAAACTTTTCACATGCTCGTGACACCCGCTAACAATGTCGAACATGAACTCATATGCTTATAGTGCTAAAATGAAGGATTATCTAAAGACTTCCATTAATTTTTCGTCGGAGAGCCTGAAAGTGTTTTAGTACGATACAATACAGGCTTTAAATAATAAATCTTCCTCACGATGCTTCAATTAACTTGATAAATGGTGCATATTAGACTATTTTCGGCGCTTCCAAAAAGAATCCTTATTTCAAACTCGGCGGGTTCTCACCCGAACGAAAAAAAAAAATCTATTTTCCAAAACAAAAAACACGAGGTACTCCGCCAACAGGCGTAAAATAAAAGACAAGCAGGGAAGATTGAGTATATCCATTTTTCACAAAAACCAAACAACAAAACAAAAACGAAAAAAAAGTATCCCCCCACATCACCGCATCTCTCTTAACCTCCACACAAGCAACCCATACACAACCCCCAAAAGGGACACCGTCAATCCAATCGATACAAACAAATCCCGATAATAACTGTTCAAATCAAACCCGAACCGTTGGAGAATGATGGAAGCAGGGATCTTTTTAAAAATAAAAGGTTAAAAGGAGAGTCGCGGGAAGGATGGGGGCTTACATTCACACTGGCTCCGGCAATGGTGTCGACGATTTTTATTCCAGCAATGTCGTTCACGACGAGAGCTTCGTAGGAGAAACGGAAGAAAGAGCCGTATTGGATCCAGCGGATGAAACTGGGGATGCTCTCTGGAATGGGGGAAAAATGTGTTAGAGATGATGGAAACGATCAGGCTCCTTTTCAAAAGCAACCGAATAGGACCAACAAGGATCGAGGTTTTGTTGGGTGACAAAAAAACAAACAGAAACAGTGCGACAAAGCAAAGATCCTGACAAGGAAAAAAGATGGATGGCGACGAGGAACACGTATCAACAGGACCGGAAGAACAAAAGGGCACTTCCATCCAAAAAAAACAAAAACAACGAAAAAGAAGAGTAAAAACAAGAACCAACAACCTAAAAAAAAAAGGCAGAAAAACAAACTCACCCTGATTGATCAACAACCCGCAAACAGCATCTTAAACAAAATCACAATCGCCGCCACAAGCGTCGAAGTCCCCACATCCGGCACCGCAATAGCAAACGCCAAACAAAGCAACCCAATCTCCGCCGCAAACAACAACACCACCACAATAAACTTGACATATTTATCCCCTTCACTCGACAACCCAATCAAAGCAAACACAATCGTCCCCATAATAAACGCAGGAATAATCCGAAGCGCCAACGTGTCAAACACAAGTCGCGTGATAAACAACGGAAGCGTTCCATAAAATCCAGCCGATCGTTCCCTCACGTAAAGAGCGCGGTCGGACGCAAAACTACCAATCGCGGATATACCAGAGAACCCAAGAAGCGCCAACAGGAACACGAGGGATCCTAAACGGTTCTGAATCCCTCCCAATGAATTGCCTGATCGGTAATACAGCATCCCCACAAATACACCCAACACCACCGCAAGCACAAGATGGGCAAGGAGAAGTCCTAGATTCCTGTACAGGTTTCGGTAAGAACGAAGCGTGAGAGCGGACAATTGCGTCATAAACCCAACCCTGTATGTGGGGTTTCGTCATGATCCCCACAGCTCCAATCGGCACCTCCCCTCTGTCGGTGTCTCTGACGGCGTGCGAGTAGAATGCGGGAGAGGGGAGATAGGGTTCGACGTAGGTGTGGAATTCTTGGACTCCTTTTTCGAAGACGGTGCCCTCCCTTCCCCAAGAGACACCAACTCCACCCCATTCTCAGCGTCGGCCAATTTATCCACGCTCTTCACCTTTTCGCTGAACCGTTGACGAAGACCGCTTGTCGTGTCCGTTGGGGATGGAATAGGGTCAATTTGCCCATAGCGAGATCGAGAAGATGGTCGGCAACGTTATATCCTCTGGACAGGGTGTGCCCGCATCCCGAACGGACTTCGTCACCTCCGCACCACCCGGTCCACAATACAACACAGTCCAGAAGCCAACACCAGTAAATCATCAAACAGCGTAAACACGTCTGACCTCGGTTGATGAATAGTGAAAATCACTGTCTTGCCATACACTTTAGCAAGGTCCGTCAACGTCTTCACCACCGCTAAAGCATTATACGAATCCAACCCTGACGTCGGTTCATCCAACAACAGCACAGAAGGTGACGTCACAAGTTCACCCCAATACTGACTCTCCGTCTTTCTCCACCCGATATCCCTCGTTTTTGCTCCCCCACCCCCAACAATACTATCCGCAACGTGCTCCAACCCAAGCGTTCGGATCACCTCGTCCACGCGATCTCGTTTCTCGGATGTCGGGATGGATTCGGGAAGCCGGAGACTAGCCGAGAACATGAGGGTTTCGCGACCGTCAGCGTGGAGAGGAGGAGATCGTCTTGGTCGACAAAGGCGACGAGAGATTTGAAGGCGGAGGAGGGGAGGTCTTGACCGTCGATGGTGACGCGGCCGGTGATGGTGCCGCTTTTGGATTTTCCGGCAATGATATCAAGGAAGGTGGACTTTCCAGCACCTGAATAGAAACACAAATAAACAACCAAGTTAAAAAAGTCTCCGAAATAGAATTCAACATAACAATTTGACTAAAGAACGAAGAAGAGAAGGAGTAAAGGAGGAAGACGGTCCGAAACACAATTGCAACATCATTTTTTGACTACACACCGAAGAAGGGAAAGAAAAAAAATATAAAGGAGAAAGAGGATATAAAGAAAAAGAAAAACTGGTGCGAGATAAACAAACCTGACGGCCCATAATCGCAAACACTTCCCAGCCCTCGCGGCCCCCGAAACCCACTCAACACGTCCGTCCACCTACCACATACCCAACGCGATCAAATCCAATCGTCCACCCTTCCTCATAGGCGGAATCGGCATCTTCCTAGCCTTCACCTGCATAAACCAAGCCCAAGCAAATCCAGCCAAGATAACCGCAACCAAAGCCGCAGAGATGCCAATCCCCGCTTGTTCACCGGGGGTGAGGGAACGGAGGGCTGTGGAGGTCAGCGAATCGGCGGGCTCGTCGGAGGGGAGGGCGCATTCAACCGAATAAACAGGTCGGGAGGGTGAGACCCTCTGGGAACAAGTCTTTAAGGAAATCAACTGGGATTCGCGATGTTAGTCAAGCAACGCAAAAATAGGGCGATTTACAGAAGTCACTTACAAAACGCGTTACATGATCCCGTGGCGGTTCGGTTGGTGCTGGTGGGACAGCTGAACTTTAAACCCCCTGATGCACTTTCGATGCTACCAGTTAAATCCACTACAACTCCCTGACCTCCACAAAAAGTCGCACCAGGGACACACTCGCATTTAGCCTGCGTACACGCCCAGTTATACGTGCCCGAAGTGCTCCCTGAAGCGATTTCAATGCTCTGCGTGCAGTTATTGATTAAGCACATGAATTGCTGTTTATCATCATACCACACTAAAATGACGCGTTAAAAATACAGAAGAGGAAAACGACGGGGTGAGACTTACAGCTTCCAAGAGTGTAGCCGGCCGTAACATTACGGAAAAGCTGAATTTTGGATTGAAGAGGGTAGATGGCGGTCAAGAGGGGAACGTCGAGAGTACAGTAGGTGGTGGAAGCTTTCCAGACTTTGGCTTGACGATTACAGACGGAAGTCTCTGAGCTCAAATTTGGCGTTGCGCAGGCAGCGTCGTTCAGACATGCTAAAAAAAAAATATATCAGCGATTTCTTTTCTCAGGTCACTGGTTTCGCACCATCGCAACTGAGTCCGTCAAATCCAGTATCGCATTGTTGGCAGGGTTTTCCAATTTCGGTGTTGAGGGTTCGTCGAGAGTTTTCGACGTTGGTCGAGTTGCAGACTGGGACGTGTCATGGTTAATTTCAAAAAAAAAGAAAGTGGTGGGTTTCTCACCTGGTGTCAAACAATCTTGACCACCGAAACCTTGTGGACATTGGCAGGTGTTGCCAGAGCAGCCGCCAAAATTCCGACATCCCTGTTATCGGTAATTCGTTTTAGAATAATGTGGTTCTTTTGAACGTATCTGTCTTCCAATCTCTTTAATGACCATCCTCAATCAGGAATTTCGTATCCGATCTCATGAATCCATTCGTCTTTTCGAATTTAATAATTGAAAGTGTTCTAGAAAGATAAAAGATCCATTGAATCCAGGCCGATCCCAATCGCTCATTCCAACAACATGTAGCCTCCATACCATTTCCAACAATAGCCCGGTCATCTATATCCACCATTCTCACCTGCTTATTGCAATCAAAACAGACAGGACAGGTTGTAGGAGACGGCGCAGGTGCTGTGATGGTAACAGTTGTAGTTTGAGCCATGACGCCTCCTCCATTATTCAAGAAGAGTACAATGAGAGTAATCGCTGAAAAGGCAATGAGGAGTAGAGATGGATGACGTGTGGAAGGAGATGATGATGAGCATTGAGCGGGTTTCCGACTTGACGCTGACATGGATGGCTTCAGATGGGATGTGTGTTTGATGGGTGTTTGATGGGTGTTTGATGGATGGGATGGGATGATGAATGATGGTTCGACTCGGTAGTGAACGTGAGGGATGATACACCCCCGTGGGAGAGGGAAGCAACAACTTGTAAAAGTTATTAGTAATTAATAGAATGGGATGATTTCTTGGAACGACGGCCGTCTTTTTTTATTATTTAAATTATTTATTTATTTATTTATTTAACCCGCAGCAATAAAAATCCATCCATCCATCCAAGCATTTTCTGTTGATGTTTTATATTAATAAACAAATATGAATAAAGAAGAATATTTTATTTTATTTATTTATTTATTTATATTAGATCGGGATTCGGGTGCAACACTACTGTCCTGACTGCAAAAATAAATAAATAATAATAATGAAACAAGGCTTCCTTTCCTTCTGGAAGAAAACTAATAAAAACTTGTTTGTTTGACCCTGAAAAACAATAGCCAAATATGTATAACTCAAGTACATATTGCACTCAAGAGCTTCTATTTTCATTGGTTCCTTAATTTCATATAAGAGAGAACATATTATCCTTTTATAGTGATATTAGTCATCACGTGAAATGATCACAACAAAGGTAGTACAGTAAACTAAATTCACGTGATGTGAAGGGGCCGGCTCGGAGATCGAAGGGAAGAAAGCGTCTTTTATAGTTTCAAGAGGATGAAAAAGTCCAAATGCCTACCAGCCTATGTATGTAAATGTAGTAAACGCTATATAGTCACAGCACACAGATGTTACGACTTTATTATGAGATAATGAACGCCAGCTATAACCGTGGCTTTTGTTGCTTCTGCTGTTGATACGTTTTTGTTACGTATTCACTTGGACACGTCTTTTATCTGTATTAAGGCCTAATAGTTATTACAGTGTGCTTCTGCCTTTAAGCAGAGGTGCACCGCATGTAGATCCCGCCTGTCATTGGCTGTTGGACAAGACAGAGTTTCACGGCTAGATCTTTTCTTACGTTAACAAAAGGTGTAAAGTCCTCGCTTGCACATTGTTGAGTCCACTTTTACAGGCCAGAATGACCCAAAGTAACCAATTTCATATACACTGAAATCAACAAAATACCCGTAGTAAACAGATCAAAATAAAATGAATCTTATGTAGCAGAAATAAACACAAACCCGAATAAACTAAAAACTAAGTAATGATCAAAGTCAAAAATTAATCACGGCCAAATAGAAGACGCGTAAGACCCATAACAATCAGCTAAGAAACCTCGCTGCGCGACCGCTTAAACGCGAGCACCATCAAGTTTGAAATGTGTATAAAGAAAACCCCCATTCAATCTAGACTCATTACATCAAGATCGTATATGTCATCAATAATATAGCAGCAGTCATGGCTCTCCTGGAAAGAATGGCACGGGAACAAACAAACAATATATATTAGTGACGTGTCCGTTTGTCTTGCTTGGTCAGGTTATCTCATGAGTATCAGTTTGCTTAGGTAGAGGTACCTTACAGGAGTATTCTGTGAATAGTGGTAGATTTGGACAAAGGCATCACTTTTTCAGGTTGAATGAACACGTATCATAGCATTGTATAGTAAGTTTCTGTTGATCGTAGTTTGCTGTTTTCTGTTCTTTTCATCATCCCTCAGTAAAGCTTGTGTAAGGCCTGCAGTTTGTTTAAAGGGTATTTACGGCATTCAAAATTCATCCTTCTGCAGAGACGGTATTGTATTGGCCAAACAGTCCTCAGTCCCTTTCTGGCCAATCGGGCTTTAAATATGAGCACCACTACACATTCGAACATTTCCATGAATTTTCATGGAGTTCAGTGCCGAGCATGATACGGAGGTTTTTGGGTTTGACTTTGCCTCAAATCCGTTTGCAACTTTTTCCATCCACTACTCAACTCATCCCATCATGACGGTCACCACAGGAGATTCTCTGCGCTTCCTTGTTGATACTGCCGCCCCATTGCTCGGTTGGAGGCAAAGAAGCACTTTGAATCGCTTACGGATAAGGAGAAGTTTTACAGTAAGCATACGCCATACATGCCAGTTGTGCAATGGTCCTAATGCTTTACATTTTGAAGCTCACCACATTGTCCGCGCTTCATGGGATGGATTCAATGTCATTGCTGCTCAGCTCTCCCATGATTCCGTTGCTCTCATCAAGCTCTTTAAGGTAAACTTTGTAGATCGGACTTCTCGGGTGCTGATCATTCTTCTCTGAACGCAGACGTCTTCATGGAGCCCGGATCCACCCCTCCCCCGCACCAGAGACCTCGCGGCATTGAAGAAGGCTCTGGTCTCTCTGACCAAGCATGGACTTACTTCTTGGAATACGCTGTCCAAGTTCTTTACAGTGAGTCGCTGTTTTCTTTTGATTGTATACTAACAACTCATTCCAGACGGAAGCAACTTCAAGTCATTTGGAGACACCAGTTTGTTCCCCGTGGTATTGAGGAGGACTTCCAAAAGGTCATTGAGGCCTCTGGATCGAGCTTTGCTGGCGAGACTTTCAACTCCCTCAAGCAGCAGATCTTTGCCCTTGAACCGGCTACCTCCCTCCTGATCGGCTACCCTGACGAAGGCCACGTTTCTGGATACTATTCAAGGACATCACCCAAGACGAGATCACCTTTGTCCAGGTACTTTTTTGTTCTCATGCTTCCTTTTGAGTCCTTTGGTAGGATGTGATACTCATCGTTAATAGAGCTACCTTGAATCCAAGAACATCTCCGCCCTCAACACCCGTCTCTTCAAATCCGGCACCGGCTTCATTCCCGCGTCGCTTCCGCCATTGTCAAGTCCGAGGAGCACGTCCACGAGGGCAAAACCATCACCATTGCCTATGGTGATTTCCAACACTCTATGCAGCTTGCCGCTGCCAACATGCGCGCAGCTGTCGGTTACGCGCCAACGAACACCAGAAGGTTATGTGTGAGAAATACGCTGAGAGCTTTGAGACTGGTGACATTGATGCGCACAAGGAGTCGCAAAGGCTTGGATCAAGGATGTGGGACCTATTGTTGAGACCAACCTTGGATTTGTAGAGACTTACAAGGACCCTGCTGGTGTTCGTGCCGAGTGGGAGGGTTTCGTTGCCGGTATGCACTTTTTTTTTCCTTTTCCTCTTTTTGAATGTATTATAATTTTTTTCTGACCTGCACACATTAGTCGTTAACAAGGAGATGACTGCCAAATTTGAGCGCCTTGTGAACGGCGCCGCTGACTACATTCGCCGTCTTCCCTGGGGACCTGATTTTGAGAAGGACAAGTTCAACCGCCCCGACTTTACCTCCCTCGAAGTTGTTAATTTCTCCACCGTCGGAAGCCCTCCGGCGGGTATCAACATTCCCAACTACGATGTGAGTTAACTGAATACAACTTATGCTACAGAGAGTATAACCATACTCATCGCGTTCTTTTCGCAGGACATCCGCATGACCCTTGGCTTCAAGAACGTCTCCCTTGGCAATGTTGTCAACGCCCCCGTCCCCAACGAGCCTCTCAGCTTCATTTCCGAGGAGGACGAGCCCCTTTACCGCAAGCTTCGCGTGAGGCTTTTGAAGTCCAGGTCGGTCTTCATGAACTTCTCGGGCATGGATCTGGAAAGCTTTTATCGGAGGAACCCGCTGGTGTCTTTAATTTCGACGTGCAGAACCCACCCATGAACCCTGTCACTGGAAGGAAGGTGGATACTTGGTACAAGCCTGGAGAGACTTGGGGATCAAAGTTTGGACCGATTGCGGCGTCTTACGAGGAGTGTAGGCTGAGACTGTCGCTATGGCGCTTGTTGGTAAGATATTTTCTACAGATTCTCCACCGTCTTGTACTCTTTATTACTACTGCTGTGCCGTTAATATTTATACTTGCCCTTTTTGTTGAATAGTCGACCGCGAGATTTTGAGCATCTTTGCTGAGGAGAAGGACTTTGACGATGTCATCTACATTGCCTACCTCAAATGGCTCGTATGGGTTTCGCCGCCCTCGAGTTCTATGACTGCGTAAGCTCTTCCCCTCTCTTGTCACAATCCCAATCTCACTCACCAATGATGTCAATAGAGCAAGAAGTGGGGTCAAGCCCACATGCAGGCCCGTTTCGCTATTTTCAACGAACTCCTCCGCGCCGGTGTCGCCTCTGTCACTCTTTCCCCCGCTGGAGACGATGCGACCATCCGTGTTGACCGGACCAAGATTGTGAGCCACGGTGGACCTGCTATGAAGGATCTTTTGATGAAGCTTCATATTTACAAGGCAACGGGAGACTCTGACACGGGTATTCAGTGGTATAGGGATGTGACTTCTGTTCCAGATGAGTGGAGCACTTACCGGGAGCTTGTGTTGTTGAAAAAGTTGCCGAGAAAGGTGTTTGTGCAGGTGGGGTTTTGGTCATTGCGATTATCTTTGAACGTGTATTGACTTTTTCATTTTCGTAGGGCAACACTTTTGTGCAGGATGGAAAGGTTGTTTTCAAGGATTACCCTACCACTCTGGAAGGATTTATTGACTCGTTCATTGAGCGTGACATTCCTCTTTAATTATCTGTTGTACTGGCTGTTGATGGAATTTGAAGTTGACCTCGTTTAACCTTTGGCACATTTTTTGCATTTTTTTTGTTACCATGCGTTTAAAGATGTTTTCTATATTTCCACTTTAGAAATATTCCAGAGCATTACAGAAAAAGTTTGACGGTATTGGGAGCGCATGCTTCCTGCGCGCGAAAGAACGTGCATGGATACAATGTCTGCGTTCCCTGTCTGCGCCTCTTCATGTTCTGATTGCTGTGTTCATGTGTTTGTACGAGTCCCAACCGTAAGTGTAAACTTTTTTGCTCACCGCTCCCATCCATCTTTTCTTCTTATTTCGGCCACCAATCGATAATATGAAATCCGTGCACGAAAAAATGAGGACGTTTTTTAAGGTAACGTTGAAAAAAAAGCGGGGGAGGAGGACTGTAATCCCACCGCCCTTTCTCATCCATCAATGATGCTGAAATTCAATGACAAACAAAAAAAAACTATCTTCCATACAAGAGCGATTTATTTTATAACACGAAAAATGAGAAATAAGGGAAACAAGGAAAACCGACGCAAAACGTTCCCATCAATCAAGTGGGAAAAACGAAACGTCTTTATAGTGGGTAAGAAAAGGAAGAGGTGCAAAAAAAAGAAGGCGGGTTAGACGGGGGCGAAAAAACAAGCTTGGCCCGAATCATCTCCTGCATCCATGAGACAGACAATGGAAATGGAAGCGGGGGATGGATCGGCTTCCCCATTAGGGACCGTGACGGAGAAAAGGCTCGACACGTAGGAAACTATGATTATTCCTCAGCCTTTCGCTTGGCGACCTAAGTAAGAAAAGCGATCAGAAACAGGATCCAAAAAAAATAAAAACGAATAAAAAAAGTGACAGATCTACTATGAAACTCACCCAAGCCTCCACCGCCTCCCCAAGCGCCTCCAACGGCATACTCCCATCATCCACAAGCACCCCATGAAATCCTTTCACATCAAACCGATCTCCAAGCTCCTTCTCCGCAAACCTCCTCAACTCCTTCATCTTAATCTCCCCAATTTATAACTCAACGCCTGGCCGGGGATGACGCAGTATCGACGGACTTCGGTGAGGAGTTCTTCGCGGGGGAGGGAGAGATGGGATGCCATGAATTCAACACCTTGATCAATGGACCATCCCATCGCGTGGAGACCGGAATCGACGACGAGACGACAGGCACGTTGCATCTCGCATTCGAGACGACCGAAATAGTCAAAGGGGTTGGTGTAGAAACCCATTTCTTCGCCGAGCCATTCGCAGTAGAGGCCGTATCCCCTTTTTATGGAAAGAAGGGGGTTTCGTTAGAAAAGTGCCGTGTAAAACTCGAAAACAAAAAGGAGGAGGTATGACGGAAGAAAGGATCAAATATGGAGGATTCGGTCGGGGGTAGAAAAATAAAAGGGGGGGGAAAGGGGGAGGAGGAGGAAAGGTGTGTGTGGGGGGAGGGGGGTGCATAAAGAGAGAAATGATCAAACATGGGAAAATCGGTCCATGAGAAGAAAGAAAGAGGTTTTAAAAACAAAAAGCAAACCACTCACTCTGCATACGCTGTCTCCATCACAAACTTCCTGATAACATGCTGTCCCTCCTTCTCGAAAAGCCAACGAAAGCTGATAATGATGTCCAGGCATAGCCTCATGCAAACAAATCGCCACCGCAACATGCTTCGGCTTAACCTTATGCAATCTCATATTCGCCATAAACGTCCCCGCCTTCTCCGGAGTCCCAGGCGCATAAAACGCAAGTGGCGCCTGCTGCTCCATGTAACTCGGCATTCCATCAATCACACACTTGAATTTCGGGAACGCATGGAAATAATCCTTCATCCCTATCTCGGCGCGTTCCATGATCGTCTTGTAATAGGGGATCACGTCATCCGGGTTGTCAAAGTAGAGGTCTGGGAAGAGGGTGCGGTCGTTGAGGGCGGTTTGGAATTCTTTCACGGTGCCTGTGAACCCGCAGGCGGTTTTGGCTTGCTCCATTAGGGTGGAGATGCGGGTGACTTCTTGGAGACCGAGGCGTGGATTTCGTCGGCTTTGTAGTGGACCGTGGTGTTGAGGAAGATGTAGGCTTCGTAGGCCTGTGCGGAAAGGGGATTGTTGTGGGTAGATTGTCAGAAATAGGAGATGGCAGAAAAGTGTGTAGAAACGATGAAATGAAAAGTGGGAAACCCAAACCAGAAAACAACAAAAACAAAAACTGAAGGAGAAAGAGGAGAGACATAAAATGAAATAAAAGGTTCAAGAAAGAGCAATTCACCGAGAACAAAAACTGAAGGGGAAATGTAAAAGAGCAAAAACGAAAAATATAAAAAGGCTCAATAAAGAGCACAAATTAACAAAAAACAAAAAAAAGATCTTTACCTCCTTATACCCTTCCAACCCATAAATTCCCGGATGAGTTCTAGCATGCGGCAAATACTCCTCCTCCAAAAACGTTTTCATCTTTCCAAAACTCGGAAACACATTCTCCACAATACTCTTCACCATAAACTTTTCATCCCCCATCACGTTCTTGGCTTCCTCAGCTTTCGCCATCGGCATCGCAGCAGCAACCGCTTCAAGGTCTTCTTTCCCCTCCCCTGACGAGCTTGCGCATTTCTTGATCAAGAGTTCGATGGAGTCGCGGGGAGCGTGACACCTCGGGCGATGCCGTGACGGAAATTGGAGATGATGTCGTTGAAACGGGAGGGAAGTTTGGAGAGACGGGTGACGTAGTTGGCGAAATCTTCTTTGGTGGCGACGGGTTGGTACTTGGGATGTGTGTTAGGAATGAGACGAAAAGGGTAGGATGAAGAAGGGTGGTGGTGTGAAAAGAACGGGCTGGGGTAACGGGAATTGAAGGGGATGGCGATGAAAGGAAGGGTGGGATTACAGAGAGCGGCGGAGTAGACAGAAGCAAAGCACGGCTCTTACCATAGTGTATCCCATCTCAAGATTCATAAGGTTTCCACTCATATGGCTAAAAAAGAAATAACCGGTTAGCTATCCCCCTCAAATTCTACTCCAACAAACAAGAAAACAACGCATACTTACTTCTCCCCCAACTCCAACGAATACCCAACCTCCCCAGGCACCCCAACCTGTTCCATAAACCCTTCCAAAGCATACTTTAAAAACCTCAAATCAGCCGCATCCGCAGCGCTCATCGTCTCTCCTTGATCCGCTTGCAGGGCTTTCACTTCACTCATCAGATCTTGGATACGGGAAATCAGCTCTAGGTTGAACTCTTTGGAGACTTGGAAGATCTCATCCTCGAGTTTGCCGCGGATACCAAAGATGGGGGCGTACACTGGTTGGAAATGAGTTGGTAAGTTCTCTCTCTGTAAAAGCTTGCACACACACACACACACACACACACCACACACACACACACACATACACACACAGACACAGACACACACACACACAACACATCACAACACACACATACGCAGACACACAATAAGCAAGAAAAAACACCTACAAGGATCCGTCGGCAACAACAAATCGACCGCGCGGTCATTCAACGTCTTGATCAGTTCAGCAGTAGAGACAGACATTTTTTTTCGTAATAAATACAGAAGTACGTCGTAGGTAGGTATCCTTTATTTATACGGATCCAACGCATGCGTGACCACCCCTAAAATTTTTCAACTGCGCCTTTGTATGCCCTTCGTGGAGGTAAACGCATGGACAAGACCATCTTGAGCGAGATCATGGAGTCCATCCAACGTTAGGAGGGCGGTGAGTTCCATCAACAGGCGACCTTGATCCAAAAGGAATTTCGTGCAAGCGTCTTTGATGGGGAAGGGGGGTGGATATCAAATCTATGGAAACCTACACTCTTTTGAACTGGAGTTGGGTGCTTTTGATTTTAAAGTGGTTTGGATGTGTTGACGATTTCACGAAAAAACACAACGCGAAATGATACGGCATTAAACGGATGTTGTAATTCATTACTGGTTGCCTTGTGAATTTTAGCTATGCCCGGCTGTTCGTGGCCCGTTGTTACAGAAGAAAGGATTCATGGATACGGGAAATTGATTTTGAGGGTTAGGTTCGTGGCTTGTTACAGAAGAAAGGATTCATGGATACGGGAAATTGAATTTGAGGGTTAGGTTCGTGGCTCGTACCTTCAAACCGGTGTGTGAGGATGAAAGAGAAAATGCCTTGCAAAGATGTAAGTTGACAGGCCAATTAAAAGAGTTAGATTAGAATGGCGTAAGAACAGTTTTTTGTAGGAAGATGAATTGGTTCAGATGGATTCTATAAGTCGGAGGGGGGTTGCTGGCGTTGGATACCACCATTTTGTTGAGAACGACATGGGAGTCTGTATTATTGAAGGGAATGTGAAGTTCAATCTCATGCTTGTATTCTTTGACGGAAAGGGTCGCAAATTTAGCGAGTATATTGAACACAACGGCTTGCGCACCGTCGGGGCACAGAGTGTATCCCATTCAAGCAGACGTTTCTATATACTTATGGTTCACAAGAACACAAGAAGGGGCACGAACACAGGGGAGAAACGAGAAATACTTAGAGTTGACACCAAGGGCTCACGAACACAGGCTTGGATGATGAGTTGACACAACTGCAGACTTGACACGATGCTTATCGACATGGATATTCCAGGCGATACACCCTTTTCTAAGCTTTAGGGATAATGGACCACAAACGAAACCCCTTTTCTTGTCTTCAAGATAAGTTGGAATTATGTTCCGGATTTATGTTTGTGGTCCTCCTCTAGCCTTCCGTGTTTTCGACTGCGTTGTTGTCACAAATTGATACCGTCGGATGATGGGTCACAGGAAAGTGAAAAAGAGTTTTGTTTGTGACAAAGACGGGTTCGGAAACACAGGGAAAGTAAAAAAAAAGAGTTCGATATCTCCAACCCCTTAATTACTTTTTGTTGCAGTTGCGAAGTCGTGGATGGAACCGCGCTATAAGCTATTTACCTGCATGGTACCTTGGTTGGGCACCCAAAGGCTGTGCCTATATTTATTAATATAATTAGCTGTCAGAGACTCTCTGGACGTTATTGATCTTACAGCTCAAGTAGCCCAGATTATTCTTCAGCGTGAGCAGCCGATTCTGTCTCCGACGCTCCGTCATTCCTACGTACGTTGCACGGTCACGGAAGACGACTACGGTTTAGTATCAAGAGAATCACAACCAATCATAAAGCGTGGTCCACGTGCCCTTTGCCAATGGGTGTTGATGAAAACCACTTTTGACCAATGGAAAAGGCAATGACCAACCAAGATAAGAGTAATAAATATTAATTTAATATTTGTGATGATGAAACACAAGAGCTAAAATTTTGAGTTTCTTGTGTAGGTTTCACCAATAATTGTTTTTATTAAATAATTGAAAGGAGTGGGTGCACAAGGCTTCACTCTTAATTGTTTTCATTTCATCCAAATTAGGTTAAAAAAGTCAAATTTATTATTATTTATTGTGTGTTATCGTGTTTAATATCATCTTCAGGTCGTCGTGCCTCTCTGGATCGTCTCCCTCTCACCCCAACCTCCCCAATCTCATCAAGTGATAATGCCTTTAGTCGAGGCCGCACAATATCCGCTGACACGGCCGAGCCTTTCCGTCACGAGCAACGCAGAGGCGCATCCCTCGACATTCGTCGAAACAATGAAGAAGAAGACAGACCATGGGTCATGAATGGTGCCATGATGCCACCGTTACCTCAACATCAAGGACACCCTCAAAACTCTCTGGCTGGTGCATTCTACCCTTACACACCGCCATCCCCTCCTCCTCAACAGCAGCAGCAACAGCAGCAACAAGCTTACCAAGCGATGCAGATGGCGTATCAACGGGCTCCTGTGATGCAACAGCAGGTGCAACAGAGAATGGGATTTGTGGATACGGATGATGAGGATGACGATGAGGAGATGATTGCGTCACAGAGGAGATTGATGATCATGCAGCATCAGCAGCACCAGCAGCAGCAGCAAGCTTCCATGGTTGAAGAGAGTGCGGTGGATGATGTGCTTGATTCGTATTGGCCTGGAGAGGATGAGGATGAGGATCAACAAGAAGGAGTATCGTCACCAGGTAATAGGATGTAGTCTTTATTCTTTGGTTTGTTATAGCTCTAGCTCTAGTTTTAGTTGTAGTTTGGTTCATGATACATGTATGACACGGGGAGTTGGTTGATGGGGACATGGAAAGGAGTCATTCCATAGGAATAATCTCACCTTTTCACAAGTGGTGGATATATGTGTGAGGTATGATGAATGAATGAATGGATAATGGAAGGAATATTCATTACTTGGGGTTAAATGGATGGATGCCATTCATTCCATATTCGTTGTTGGTATCCATTATTGTTGCGTAGAGTTGTTTAGAGTTGAACTTTTTGAGGTCTAAGTGCTTTGTGCTACAATGACAAGTTGATGATATCCACTTTGTGCGCAGAAAAAAAGGGGTTTTTTCTTAATTTATTTAATTTATTTTTTATAGTTTGTGGAATCTACTTTATACATTTATCAAGTATTTATTAGTAGTAGATTCCAACCCCCTCCTCTCTATTTTATCCGATTTCCTATTCATTGTTTATATTTACCCGATTCACTACTCCAATTAGAATGATTGAGGTATATACCCTACATCTCCCCTTCTAATGAACCAAACAACCCTTTAACCAACCCATCTACCTTTTTATAATTACTTATGAAAAAAAGAGAGCACACTGCACACATCGATCAAATCATCTTCATCATCATCACCTTCGTTTCCTTCTTCACGCTTTCTCCTTAACCTGCTCCCCTGTCACTTATCCGTATCCACCATCATCATAAACAACAAAACACCTCAACTCACCCATTCATTCTTTAAAAAACAAAGGCGGCAGCATGAATAACAACAATCAACATCACCTCACTCTGCAGCAACAACAACATCAGCAGCTACAACAACAACAGCACATGCATTCCATCCAACACAACATCACAACCAGAATCAACGTCAAACTCTCGCTTCTCTGCTAAGAACATCAGCCGTTGCATCAGGGTACCTCGGAAAACTCTCATCCTCTGATGCAACAGGAATGCCATTCTGGAAAAAACGCTTCATCTGTCTCGCCGTAGACGGCGTCTACGCCTTCCGCACTTCTGACCATGACCAAGTGTCTGTCGGTCGCCTCGTCCTCGACGAATCCTCTCAAGCATTCGTCTGCGAACACGGTATCTGGGTTGTTGAAGTCCGTACCGCCCTCCGTCCCACCCCCCCTCTCTCGCAGACACGAACGCCGATGCTCAATATCGTACATGGACTCTCCAATGCTCCTCAAAAGAAGACATGGTTCAATGGTTGGGTCATTTCAGGCGCACCATCGCCTACATTAAATCGCTTGCCGCAACAGCAGCCCTCAACCCCCGCAACCCCAACCCAACTCAATCTACATCCCAACTCCCCGCTCGTCCCGTTGTCAAGAATTCTCTCACTCCCGTTCCATGTCCGCCACATCACCATCCTACCCATCCCACCTTCATCCACCGTCTCCTCCCCTCCCGCAACCTACCCATCCTCCCCATCCTTCTCCCAAAAACCCGTTCAGCCACAAACCGCACCGTCCAACCCCGTCGCAACAACCCCATCGCCTCTCTAGAACCCGTCCTCGCTCTCCTCGATCAACTCGAACTCGCCCATCAACATCCTCCCTCCCCTACCCTCCCCATGAACGCCTCCTCTGCCTCCTTGTCCTCCCTCAACAAACGCCCCGAATCACCTTCATCGTCCATTGCATCCACTTTGACCAATCAGTCGCCTGCTATGGCGAGTCTGGGGAACGAGGATGTCGACGGTGTGAGAATGGCGCGAGGTTGTTGACGCCTTATACGGAGATGACGTTTGAGATTAAGGGGGCTTATGGGAGTAAGACGGGGTTGTTTGGAGGGTGGGGAGGGTCGTCGGCTTCGGCTTCTGCGGCGTGATGAACGCATCTCTGTCTATTGTTGTTTTTCTGATTTCCTCTTTCTTTTTTCATCTCTGTAATTTTTGGAACGAGTTTTTTTTTGTTTTCCGTTGTATTTTTTTTTCTTTGAGAAATGTGGGGAAGCGCGACTACTGTTCTTTCAATTCATTCCCTCCTTCCCATTTCATGTCACTTTATAAAAATCTCGGTTCTTTTTTTTTGCTTTCATCATTTCCTCCACCCCCCTTTTTTTTTGTCCTTTTGTATCTTCCTGCTTCATGTCTATGTTTTTTTTGTCTTTTTTTTCTCGGCCAGCGACCACTGTCTCATTTCTCTTTTTGGTTTGGTTTTCCGGCCACCTCTCATTTCTTATCCTTTGGGTACCGACACCTTTTGTGTTTGTAGGGTGTTTTGGGGGGTTGGTATCTCCAATGTTTGATGGGGTGAAGATGTGTTGGGGAAGGGGGGGGTTGGTTATTTTTTTTTTGTGTGTGTGTGTGTGGGTGCGGGCGTGTGTGTGTAGGTGTGTGTAGGTTTATTACTTTTAAGGAGTAAACAACATTAATGGTCTCACGTTTTAACTTGTTTGAAGCTGTTAGTTGTGGAAAGACTTATACGTTTATACGAGATATCTTCAAAACTCATAAAACTTTAAAGGGGTTGCCGAGCTTGGGAATTGATCAACTTTTGTTGTCGTGGAACTTTTACCGGATGAAGGGTATCATCTACTTTACGTGCGTCAAATATCAAACCATTAGGGTCATCATTCTCCTTTCCTTTTGTCTAAAATCAATGGTGCTCATGTACGAGCCCATAAAAAACTACTAAAAACAAGTCCTAAAACCGCGAATGCAAAAAAAACGCTACGTCCAAACAACCGTTTAAATAAAACACCGCGCACCACTCTTTATTCACGTATATCAGCTCTTCACACCCCACTCTTCACCCCCACCCCTCAAACACTCTCACACCTTCCCCCACTCTTCAACAACGAAATCATCTCATCCTTCTCTCTCACCATTTTCTGCAACTCTTCAATCTTTTTCGCATCCTCACTGGCTTGCATCGAGTATCCGCTGATGTTCATCCCGGATTGTCGGTCGCTCCCTTGAGAGGAGGAGTTCATGAACGTGTCGTTGTTGTTGCCCCGGCCTTGAACTATTTCTATGATTTTGGGGACGCTGAGAGGGGGTTAGTGAGGGGTGGAGTGAGGGGGAGTTGGGGTGGTTGTGGAGTAAGGAAGATGAGAATTTGGGGAGGGTTTGAGAAGAAGAGTCGGGGTGCACGTGGAGTTAAGAAGAAGAAGAGTCGGGAGCATTTGGAGTCAGGAAGAAGAGGAGTCGAGGGGAGTCAGGGAGCACGTGGAGTTAGGAAGAAGAGGAGTTGAGGAGCATTTGCAATAAGGAAGAAGAAGATTAAGGGGAGTGGTGAGGGATGTTGGATGTGAAGGAAGGAAAAAAAATATAATTACATTAGAGGATCGCGACGCCCGTTTGCGTGATAATGACGACGAGCGCTTCCATCACAAAGATCACATCTGGATCTTTAACGGCGAAATTGGCGATAGCGTTCTAATTATAATATATCAATATGGTTTATATCACTCTCTTTGTTAATGTGTCAAAGTAATTGATAAATGCGGAACGGGAATGGAAACATATTAGAAAGAACTTTTCTTACCAAGACGATACCAATAACGACCCAATTGTAGATTGCTAGGAGACTGGTTAATATAATAAGCAATGGATCCATCCTACCCATCGCGATCCATTTTGATTCGTTGAACGCACTTGGCGTGTTCTCTCACTAGATACGTCAACCAA
Source organism: Chytridium lagenaria (assembly GCA_025449115.1). Classification (NCBI taxonomy): domain Eukaryota; kingdom Fungi; phylum Chytridiomycota; class Chytridiomycetes; order Chytridiales; family Chytridiaceae; genus Chytridium; species Chytridium lagenaria. The sequence goes on from JAHLKC010000129.1 coordinate 65,324, forward strand.
ACACCGTATGCAAGCGTCAACACCATAGCGCCAAACAAATGTAATTCTAGAAAACATTAATTAGAACCACATCAAACGATAAAAAGGTGTTATATCTTTATAGTAAAGAGAAAAGAGAATATGTAAAAAAAAAATAGCCATACGTAATCCCCAAAATGACAATGCGGCGTCTGATTCAAACTGTAAAACCGTTCCATTCGTCGCCACTTTTGCCACCGAATCCATCTTCAAATAGGGTCGTTGTGACGGTAATATATTCCAAATCACAAGGATGATCATCCACAATACCACCACCACACTGAAATACATCAACATGGTCGAGTCATGGAGTTTTTGGGCTTTTTTTTTTTGTTTACAAAATCACGCTGATTCGGTATGTCTTTTGGGAAAGGGTTTTGTTAGATTTTGGGAGGAGGGGAGGTAAGTACCTTGACGAGGAGAGCGCCGAATACGACGGCGAAACCGAGGTATTTGAGCCATCCAAAGACGATGCAGGAACCGTCGTCCTGAGGGTGTTAGAATGGTGGGAAGCGTGGGGAGGGGTTACCATGGGGTACATGGAAAAGAGGTAGATTCCAACGTAGGAGATGTTTGGCGCCGAGTAAGATCTTAGAGAAAAAGGGTTCATTAGAGAATAAAGGAGAGTCCGAAATAGAAAAAGAACCCAAAAGGGGTCATCCATTGGGAAAGAACGGGAAAAACATAAAGATGGGGGGAATAGGTTTTGAATAGAGGACTTACAGAGCCAAGAAGATTGGTGACGAAGCAACAAAAATCTTCATTGTCCTATACATCACCATATACACAAACAACAACACCGTTATCAACATGCACACCGCCGTCACCCCTACAAAAGCCCATCTCATCCCCCTATTCGCCTTAAACTGCACAACAGGTATAACCGGAGTCGGAGGTGGAGTCAATTTCCCCCCCAAGAACAACATGTCCCCACTCAACGTCACGCTATTATTCCGTCTCCACCATTTTCCCGATGACACACCAGCCACCACTCGACGTCGTGATGAGATGTTGGCGAATCGATAAATGATCAAATCTTGCTCCATCTGAAGATCCGCGTTTGTATCGTATTGAAGGGGATTGCCGTGAAGGTCTGTTAGGTTTGGGGTGTTGAGGAGTTGGGAGATGTTGGAGTTGACGTTGGTTAAAGGAGACGGTTGTTGATGTCTTCTATGGTTATGCGGTTGGTTTTGGTGTACTGATGGAAATGTTAGTCAAAGGATTTTTTTTGTTCTGTAACATCTTTAGAGGGCTCTTTAAACAACGTCCGGGTTTCTTTTGTCCTGTAACATCTTTTAGAGGGCTCTTTTAAACGTCCGGCTTTCTTTGGAAATAAAGGGGTGGGGTTTCGCCTTCGTCACATGCAGCCCGTTCGGAAGCAAAAGTCCGTTTCCCCATGGCAACAACAGTGGCCACACCCCAAGCTCCTTAAGCACCAATTTTCTTTCCTACATGTATACTATGAAGATACCTACATAATCAAACACCCCAACAAGCGTTTTTCGCGCATTTCAGAGTATTGTGAATATAATCCGACGGCCGTGGCGCCATATACCCCGCGCTGATCGCAAACATTGAAAGATACCCTTCAAGATACCGCAAGTTCGGACCTGAGCACATATTCCCCGCAGCCTGCACCATCATCCCAGTGTTCCGATTCTACCAAAACAAAATCTGTGAGTGCAAATCAACCATGTCGACCCTACAATCATTGTCACGAAATTCGGTATCTCTGCTGCAATGTTCAATTGAGTGTCGTTTGGACAGTTGGATGGGAACGTGAGGTTTGCTGTCATCGCCGTGTATTCTGCTGTGTGTGTCGTTACGTTGAAGGTTCGAGTTACACCGGGATATTGATCGGTGCTTTCGTTGCTTATGAAAAAATCTGTCCACCATTGTCTTAATGCGACGGCTTCTGCGTTGCCACCCTCTACTGCGTCGTCTTTGTATAATGGGTTTTGGACTTGCCATACTCCTGTGATGTTTGGGAGAAGCGCTTGAGATGATGGTGATGCAAACATGATCTCGGTCCATCCTTTTACGTGTTAGCGGAAAGTGTTTTTTTTTTTTGGGTACCTGTTATTGTGATGAATCAATGTGAACGAACGAATATGTTGAGTCAGCGGCAAGTCATTTTTTTTTATATATACCTGTTGTTGTGATGAACCAATGTGAGCCATCCAACATGTTGAGTTCTGCAGCTGATCGCATGATGTTGACGACGGGGAAGGATGCGGCGATCGTGATGATGGTTTGGATACGGTTGTCAATAAACGGGCGGAGGTCACTCTTGAAATCGGTTTTGGAAAACTCGTAAATGATCACGGAGGATATTGTGACGTTGTAGAGTGCTGCGTTTTGTTGGAGAAGTTGGGTCATACCGTTTCCTAGCTATTTGAAAACGTAAAGGATATTGAGAGGGGTGTTTATGTGTTTGTTTTTTTTTTGGGGGGGGGGGGCAAGGGGGGCGGGAAGGTGGGGCGAGGGGGTGTTTTCTTTTCGGGGGCGGGGAAGGATGTTGTTTTTCACCTCATCGTTTGATGCAAAGATTCCTACGTCCGTTTTATTTGAATGCCTTGATGAGCGCTAAAATCCTCTAGCCTGTACTATACAATACATGAGCGTGTTTTTTCTGCATAATGCATAAACATTACATGCTGCATTCGATTGCGTTCTAAACGTTGTAGGATAATCCACTTTATTCGAGAGTTGCGGTGACGTCGCGAGATTTGAGCAATGCAAAACACTACGAAAAAACACATTAAAATCCCATTCGTTTCATAACAATCACCCTGCGCATGGACTTACTTATTCACAGCTGCGGCCACAGCCATCGTCACCTTTTAAAACAGCGTTATTAAAACCACACCCAATAAAAAAAAAGCATCCATAACCCCGTTTTACCGTATTCCTAGAACTACTCTCCCCAATAATAGCCACAACCCTTTCCTGCGATATCAACTGCAACGCCGCTCTCAACGAAACCCCCCGATCCAACCTCGAGTTAATAGGAACAAGCTCAATCCTCGTATCCGGAAGCACGCTAACCATTTAACCTCTCATCACGAAAACGCCCTCCCACCTTGGATCATTGTTTGTTCGATTCATGTACCATATCAATGCATTGTACACGGCGCCTGTGTTGAGCGTTTGAACTGAACTGCTGACCACTGATTGCTCATCGTTGACGTTGAATGGAACCGCGAAGGGCATGAGAACACGATCTGGCGGGGGTGAGGATGAGAGTACGTTGCGGAAGGTTACCTTTATTGTTTTGACTTTTTGGGGGAGGGCTTGACCTGCAATCATCCATGCGAAGCTTAACAGTGCAAATGCTTTCCATAGTAGCGTCATGTTGTTCGATGGAGGGGGGGTGGGGGTGGAGGGGAGAATGGGGGTAAGACCTTGTGGTCACGTTTGTTGATGAAATTGACAGGTTGACCGTGTTTTTGATGATGTATTTGGGTTGGGATTTACCTTGTGGTTTTGGGAGATTGGAAAGGGTTGGTACTTGAGGTATGGAATTAGAGAAGGACGTGGTGATTGTGTATTTTTGTATGCGACACTCTGTGGGTTGTAGAGTGATTTGTTTATTTTTTATTTTTATACTTTTAGAACGCGGTTGGTATGCGCACAAAGGGCTTATATGGTGGGAAGCTCGATTTTGGATAAACATAGATATTTCCTTGAAGCATGTTTAGAGAAACGTGTAAAGTTCATACAGTATAAAGACATGTTAGGTTTCTTTAATTTTTGTTGATAACAACATTATTCACAGTTTTCAGAATTAGTCGAGATAAATGTAGTAAGTATTATATATAGATCCGTCTCCGTTTCCCGTCAAAATCAGCATCCAGCGTCTCACAGGTAAAAACGACCGGTCCTTCTTCGACGGGAGTGATGGTCTGTTTCTCACAAAAAACTCCCACCCCCAAGTCCGATCATCCTGTCGTTCCACAGCATCCTCCAAGCTTTGTATCAACGTATCCACACCTACAAACCACTTTACGAATCGATATCCCCGTTTCACAGGCTTATCTTCAGGATACTTTAAACTCCTATAAAAGTTATATCAAAAAAGGGGGGCATCGCCTTTTACCTCACCCAATTCTTGAACGGGAGGCCTATGACGTGGAGATGGAGATGCGGGACGGACGTGAAGGGTGGGACGTGGAATCCTAGACGGTGGGAGTGGGAGAATTCGGGGTCGATGAGAAGGTCGTGCCCGATTTGACGCATACGGTTGAGGAGAGGGATGGAAGCGTGAGTGAGGTTTAAGACGCTATCTACACAATATTTTAATGAAAAGCTTCGATGATGATAAAAACCTATATGCGTTTTCGGTATAACAAGTAAATGCACCTTTGCCGCAGGGTTGATATCAGCAAACGCTACAATCTCATCATCCCTGTAAACGATTCGAGCGTTCTCGTAAGCGTCGTTGGCGATATCGCACGCAAAACACGCAGAGAGGGGGTGGCGTTGAGAATGTGGTGCCCATTCTTTGAGGGTCTTGTTCTAGACGGACGATTGGGCAGCCGAGCGATCTGAGGAGGGATGTGGGGATGAAAGGGATGTTGAGACAGAGGAGGTCAATGAGGACGAGGTGTTCTGAGAGGGGGTTGGGGAGGAGTGTTGGGAGGGATAGGGTGATGAGGAGGAGGAGGATTGGGAGGGATAGGGAGATGAGGAGAAGATTTGAAGTGTGAGTGCGAGTTGATGACGGGGGTTTGGGTGGTTTGGGTGTTGGCATTTGATGTGCCTTGAGACAAACAAATTGTGGTTTTCAAATATCTCCCTGAACTTATACTGCACCCTAGGGACGATCACCCCAAGTTTGTTGCTCGATATCATGAACAACCCGTCAAAGTCATAGTGCAGAGAAACAAGTTGATAAAAAGATTTAGTACGGATGAGACCACCATTTCCAGCCTAAGCTCATACCTATTAGATCGGAATCATGATCAATTTGTAAGGCGCCAAACATTTTATTGAGAAATAAATACTCCATGTCCCATCAATGTCGCGCCAAACAGAAAAGCCTTCTTGAACCGATTCTGTAACAACTCCATGCGATGACCTTTAATGAATGATTGTCAGCGAAGGATTGACTTCATCCGTCATGTTTTCTTGGACACCTTCATACCAGCAAAGCGTATATCTTGCCATCTGCATTGCAAAGTTCAATCTCCAAGAGTTGATGTGTTGTTCTTCATTTCAAAACACCCTCTGACTCTTTATTTTCTATAACCCGTCCTTATGGTTTTGAACATGGTGAGAACGGCTCTGGGGGTATCAGAGTGGAAATAAAAGAAGCTTTTCATCTACACCTTGGAGGTTAAATTACAAGACCACTTGAACCTTTCCACCCCTTCACTCTGTAACAACGACATCCTCTCATTCTTCTCTCTTCAATCCATTTCGCGTCATTCGCGTGCAGCTAATATCTGCTACTGTTGCATTTTCACGACAATGCTGAAGTCCCACGTCTGACCAACGTGTTATTGTTGTCGCCATGGGGACGCTGGGAGAGTAACAGTAAAGAGAGTTGCAGAGGCCAGTGATGGGGGATGACATTAGAAGAACGACGGACACGGGTATAGGTGATGTTGGCGGAGAATGCTAACCCTATGGAATATCAATGTCTGAATCCTTCACTGCGAATATTGGCCATGGCATTCTAAAGTTGATGTTTAAACGCCTTCTCCTAAAAACGATTACCAAACGATCGATACCTGTCATAACTCCATTAATTGCTATAGAAAGTAATTAGATGTGACGAAGAAAGAGTGAAAGAATCGCAGTGAATCCGAGGTATCTGAGTTTGCTAAAAATGATGCACGTGTCGTCATCCTGAGAGTTAGTTAAATGTCGTCACCTTGGGATATTGTGAGAAGAGGTCGATTTAAATCTCGTGGATATTTTGAGAGAAAGAAAGGGTAAAGATCGTAAAAAGTCTCAGTCCGAAACGGGAGGGAGTTACCTTTGGATCAAAGAAGCTACTACTTTGAGAAAAAGAGGGTCAGCAAACAAAGATCGTCAAAGCCTCAATGCGAAATGGGAGGGGAGTTAGCTTTGGCATATAGTCAAAGAAGCTACTATTTGAGAGAAAAAGTTGGTCAGAAACAAAGATCGTCAAAGCCTCAATGCGAAATGGGAGTGGAGTTAGCTCTGGCATATAGTCAAAGAAGCTACTATTTGAGAGAAAAAGATGGTCAGCAATCAAAGATCGTAAAAGCCTCAGAGCGAAACGGGAGGGGGGTACCTTTGGAAAATGGTCAAAGGGGCTAGTACTATTTATGAAATAGTTTGTTTGAAAGTGGGACTCTAAGCGTATAAACTAAAGCGTTTATCGTCGTCAAATATTGACTATGGGTTAAAAAATAGGGATATACGCAATTGCGCTTGTAATATCAAGAAAGGCGGGGAGTGAGGATGTACTGTATCCGAGAGGTAGTGAGCTGCAAGCACGACATTCTGACGCGTTCTTCATGTGAAGGAATAGAACGGCTGGAGGCGATAAGATATATGAATAAGGTTTCAAACTTTGTTATGATAGAAAACTGATATGATTGAAGAGCGTCAGGCAGGCAGGCTTGGTGGCGATAATGATGCCTCCACCCCTTTTTGATGGTGGAATATGACGGTCATTATGATGTGGATTTCATTTCAGGACCGCGCGTTGTTGGAGATACCAGCCCATGAACCTTGTTGTTACGCCCCTACCCACTGTTTAGTGACGGAGGGATGACAATATCAAGTTTAGAGATAAGTGTTTAATATTATGAAATCTTAAAAAAAAGGTTTATCTGAGAATGATAAATGTATCCAAGACAAAAGGTTATCAAGATGAATGGCATGAGCATGATAACTTTAAATCATGTTGCAACAGTATGGGGTGGTTTTGGTGTGCCTGTTGCCATAAGGGTGAAAATATCATGGACCGTTTCTCAACAGAACTTGGCGGGTCCGCCTCTGTAAAGGGCGCTTTTCTATTATTATTATTATTATTATTAGTAAGGTATTAGTTGATAATGACGGCGTCAACCTCCACTCTTTTTGACGTCATGACTAATAAATACACATATTAATATTATTATTACTGTACAGTAATAATAATAATAAAGAAGAATTTATCTTAATAATATGTTATAAGTAAGCGTGTATCACGTTCCCTCATGCAAAGGGATTTGTATTACATTGACGGCTGGAAACATGCAAAAATAAAATATTAATAAATAGAATTAATAATAAAATAAGTATTATTAAAATAGAATGGGGATCAGTCAGCAAAGAACCTAAAGTCCGACTCCGAAATACCTAATAGTTTATTATTATATTATTCTATTAATAGGATGGGCTTATCAATCTCCTCCTCCATCCATCCCTCCATCCATCCAGCTCTTTATTAGAGGTGAGAGGCTTTTCACTTGATAAATAGGAAAATGTCTTTTTCTTTATACATATTTGTTTAAAACCTTTTTTTTTTCTTTTCCCTTGAAAAGTTGCTTTGAATAATAAAATACTATTTATTAATAATAGAGAATAATAACTTTTAATAGACATTTAATCGGCTTTATTAATAAAATATTATGTAGAAAATAATAATTAATAAATAAAATATTATTCATTCACATCCCATCCCCCAACCCCCGCACCGCACATTTCTATTCTAATTAATTCTATTTTATCTATTTAATTATTATATCTTTTTTATACTACATACATACGTAAAATATATTTAATATTGTTGGTCTTTTAGTATTTAAACACATTTAAAAGGAAGCTGCGCATCCCTCTTTTTCATCACACTCAACACCTCACCTTTCTTTCCTTTCTTCTGTCTGCTCTGCTTCTCTACTTTATACACTCTCATGGCATCGGATCTTGCTCTCCAAGAGGTCTACAATGCCTCAACAGCCCTGTACCCAAACCCTTTCCTCATAAACGGTCGTCCTAAACGTGGAAAGCCTTTCATCGTCCCCCCTTTTGAATCGCTTCCCTCCCTCGTCCCAGGAGTCAACGTATCAGGTGTTCTCCCTCCTACCTCTGGATTCGGATGCTTTGTGCAGCCTTACGCTCCTCTCGGATTCCAACTCGCTGCAAATGGAACCAATTGTGCAAAGGGATTTTGGTGTCCTTATGTGGACCCTGCTGTACCCAGCAGGCAGATGGTGGCGTGCCCGCCCTCGGAAGCTTGTGGATCCAGGAGGATTCTTGGTGAAAAGTGTTTGGTGAGTTTCTTACTATATCTTGTTATAGATGTTGTAGTTTGAGCACATTATCCCTCAATAGATGATGCTTCATTTCCTTTGTTACATTGTCACATTATCCAACCTTTACTTTCTCATCCTTCATCACACCATCACTTCCGTTCCCTTTCTTCACACCTATTCTTCTTCTCCTTTCCCTTCTCACTCGCACATCCTCTCTCTGAGCTGCTACGCTTCATCACCCAACCCCCGCTTACCCTCCGCTTTCACTGCATCGATCCCCATTCCTTTTCCCACCCTCATTTCGTCATTTCTGCCCACATGAAAATTTTTTCTTTCGGCTTCCGGCGGCTCGGCCCGTTCAAGTGGGTCCATTTCCCCCAACTTTACAAAACAGCAGAGGCTTGCCTGTTGCGGGTCGTTCTGCACAAATCCGACCTATTTCCCGTCCTCCCCACACACCTCCCTCTCACCACCCCGCATAACATTGGCGCGTCCTCATCACCCCACCTTATTCACGCGTCTTGCCTGTTTCCTAACAATACATCTTTTTATAGCCTCAAGGTCTCTTTGAGCCCGTCCCCTGTCCCGCTGGTTTCTACTGCCCTACCCCGCAGACCCTCAATGTCTGGTAAGGACACAACCCCTTTCCAATGTTTTGCCCTCAAAAGCCCTCTACCTTCAATCCGCCCGTCCCCATATCCCAAACCTTTCGTTTTTATCTTTGCGCGCCTTACGACCCAAAACTCACCCACCAAATAAATCTCCACCTCACTTCCAAAGTCCCGCCGGCTACCAATGCGCCACCGGTACCGTCGAACCCGTGAAATGCCAAATCCTCAGCCGATGTCCCGAAGGCACCATCCTCGAATCCCATTTCGGTCTCCTCGGTCTCGTCGTCATCTTTGACATCATCCTCCTCCTTCTCATCCTCTGGCGTCGCATCTACGAAATCAAACGCGCCTCCCTCCCCATCTCCACCCTTCTCCCCGTCTTTCTTCAACGTCTTCTCTCCAAAAAATCAACCCCGAAACCAGACGTTGAATCGCCCAAAACTGAATCCGTCATTGTCGTCGAGGATGATACCGAGGTCACCAAGAATGAAGGGATGGCGGTCTTGGATGATTTGAAATTGAAACCCCTTGTGGCCGCTTTTACAAAGGCGTTTGATGGGCATGAGGACTTGAAAATGGATTTCAAGTTTGATGGGTTGAGCCTCAAGTTGCCGAATGGGAAGAATATCCTTCAGGGAGTTACTGGGGAAATCAAATCTGGAAGGATGACCGCCATCATGGGACCCTCGGGAGCTGGAAGTAAGTTTCTCCCTTTCCTTGCATTGTTTTCCTTTGTATACATCCAGACGGTCATTGTTTTCCTTCATACACATCCAAACGATGACGGACCATGTCTAGCCCTTTATTGTTTTCCTTCCTTTCCCTTCTGTTTTCCTTTATACACATTCAAACGGACAATGTTTTCCTTCATACACATCTAAACGGACATTGTTTTCCTTCATACACATCCAAACGGACATTGTTTTCCTTCATACACATCCAAACGGACATTGTTTTACCTTCATACACACCCAAACACATTCCTAACCAGCACTATCTAACCCTTTTATTTCAGAAACCACCTTTATGAACGTCCTCATGGGCAAAGTCTCACGCACAGGCGGCCACCTCGAAATCAACGGCTCCCTCTCCGAGATCCACAAGTTTAAAAAGATCATTGGCTACGTCCCCCAAGAAGACACCATGTTGCGAGAATTGACATGCAAGGAAGTCGTCATGCATTCTGCGAGGTGTAGGTTACCGAGAGATTGGTCAAACGCTCAGGTTGAGGAATGTGTGGATGCTGTTTTGGAAGCGCTTGGGTGAGTGTTTTTTTTTTTTGTTTTTTTTTGGTTGGGAGTGTTGGGTTTTTAACGCTGTTGAAAGGTTGTCGCATGTTGCGCATACGCAGATTGGTGATGAGTTTAGTCGTGGGGTTTCGGGTGGACAGAGGAAGCGGGTTAATATCGCTATGGAGCTTGCTGCCAGTAAGTTTACATCAACTTTATCACAGTTTTTTCGCTGCTCCCTTATTTTGTTAAAACCTTTCCCCCCTTCTCCCCTTCTCCCACACCACGCCCCCCCCCCTTTTTTTGGAGGGAGAAGCTCCTCTCGCCATGTTCCTCGACTAACCTCCTTTTTCTTTCTGTGCAAAGCCCCACTCGCCATGTTCCTCGATGAACCCACCTCCGGTCTCGACGCCACCTCCGCTCTCGACGTCTCCCAAATCCTCCGCTCCATCTCCCGTCTCGGTCTCACCATCATCTCCGTCATCCATCAACCCCGCTACGAAATCTTCAAATCCTTCGACGACGTCCTCCTCATTGCTCCAGGCGGTCAAACCGCATACCTCGGTCCCATCGCCAACGTTCAATCTTACTTTGAAAACCTCCTCTCCATCAAATTCGACCCTGCTTCTAACCCCGCTGACCTCCTCATGGATATCCTCAGTGGACGTTCAAACCTCTCCACCGATGAAATCGTCGCCGCTTGGGCAAAAGGACAACCCAACCTCTCTTCCAACCTCTCCTCAACCCCTGAACCCTCCTCCACTTCCACCCCAGCCACCTCCACCCCCGCTTCCTCCACAACCTCCACAACCCCAACCCCTCAAACCACCCTCCCCACCCTCCTCACCATCTCCCGCAACCGCGGCGCAACCCTCCCAACCCAAACCTCCTCCTCCCTCTCCCGTTCCCTCCTCCAACAATCCCGATTCCTCGGCGCTCTCTCCCTCGAACTCTTTGTCGCCACCTTTGCAGGTTTCCTCATGGGGTTCGCTACGTCCGTCGCAGAGGAACCGTTTCGTGGCGTCCTGGTCGCACCTTATGCGAGGTTGAGTGGGAGCCCGAATGAATGGTTTATTGGACTTTATGGGATGTTGGTGGGATTGCGATTGCTCTTGCGGGGGCGCCGGCGGGGGTGAAAGTGTTTGGAGAAGAGAAACCGGTTTATTGGAGAGAGGTTGCGGCGGGACATAGTGGATTGGCTTATTATATTGTAAGTTCTCCTTTGAATACCTATTTTTTTCTATTTTAACGTGGATGTATTTTTTTTGATACCCTTTCCCCCCTTTTGTTTTATTTTTAACGCGGATTCACTTTTGTCCCATTTTTAACATGGATGTGTTATCATTTTTACGTGGATGTCTTTTTTTTAACCTTTTCCTCTTTTCCCCTCATTTCTAACGCCCATCTATTTTTTAAACTCTAAACCCTTTTCCCCTTTTATTTCCCCTTTTTTTCGAATGTATTTTTCTTAAACCCCATTCCCCACAATTTCTAACACCATCGCGTTATAGGGAAAATCCTTGAGCGTCGTCCCCGTCTCGCCCTCTCCTCCGCCCACTTCACCGCCGTCTACTACCTCCTCGCCCGTCCCGTCTTCCCCGTCGGCATCCAATACGCTCTCCTCTTCCTCAACTTTTTTGGAATCTAGTAAGCACCCCCCTCCCATAATCCCCTACTAACCCCTCCAAGCGGTGTCGCCGTCATCGTCTCCATGATCGTGCGTCGTGAAAATGCAGCCCTCCTTGCTGTCATTGTGGGACTCTTTTCGGCGGTTTTTTGTGGATTCGGACCGTCATTGTCGGAAGCTACGGAGAAGGGATATGTGTTTGTGTATAATTTGGGAACGAATCGGTGGGCTGCGGAAGTTCAATGTAAATAATACTTTGCTTTTCTCTCCTTCTTTACTTAAACCCACTTTTTTCTCCACCCTTCACTCAACTCCACTTTTCTTTTCTCCCCCCTTCACTCAACTACATTATTCGTGTCTCCCCTTCACTCAACCCCTCTTTCCTTCTCTTCCCCCTTCACTCAACCCCACTTTCCTTTTCTCCCCTTCACTCAACTCCCCTTTTCCCCCCGTTCACTCAACTCCCCTATTCTCCCCCTTCACTCAACCCCACTTCCCTCCCCTCCACACCTCATTAACACCATTTTCTAGACGCCCTCTCCCTTGAACGCTACAAGGACGTGTACAACATTGACCTGTCCTGTGCCATTTTCGGATACGAGCGCGATTTCACTGCAAGGAATTTGGGCGTCATTGCAGCCCTTGGGGTCGGGTACCGTGTTGTAGGGTATGTGTTGATGGTGGCGTTGAACAGGGATAAACAGCGTTAAACCATACATTATGATGTTGGTAATATGGTGCCCCCTTTGATTCCTTTGGCTTATGTTGCCGTTGGTACTTTTGGTTGTGGTTTAAGCAGTTGACTCTTCCCCCCACACTCATATTGGCTTATTGGCTATGTACCGTTCCCCCCCCCATCCTGTTGGTACTTTTGATTGTGGTTTACGCAGTTAACTCTTCCCCCACACTCATATTGGTAGCTTATTGGCTATGTTTTTGTTTGCCTGTTGATGTTGTTTTTAGTTTTTATCACCCTGAATATCTTTTATCATTTACATCTACATTGAAATAAACGAGTATCATATATTCCGAGGTTCGTGTGTGGATTGGTGCATCCTATTCGGCGTTTTTCGTCGTTTTAGCATTAGATCTTTAAGGGCCAGCCACGAATCCGAAGGACGTTTTTAGCGCGTTCACATATGTGGATCGTGACGCATCCTATTCAACGGTATCATCACCACAAATCTTTAACATAGTCTTGACGCAGGTGTTTCCGTTTCATGAACACAGATTATCCAGTATTCTCTATCCGACGTTTTCAGTGTCAACAAAAATCTGCACTGGATATTCATAAAGACGAAAAGACTAAACGCGTTGACCGTGAATTTCTTTTCAAAAGGGAGCCCAATACTGATTACCTTGTCGCAGTGAAACGGAAATATGGTTGGGATGAGTTGGGTGGTTTTTTTTTGTTATAATACAACACGAGGTTTTAATAATGAAATGTACGTCAATGAAAACATCTTGGGAAATTGAGCCAAAAAAAGTCTTTTTTGTTGTAAATAAAGTCTTGGAAACCATGTAAAGCGCTATATGCACCTTGCTGCGTGGGTTATTTGGTGGTATACAGTACACGATTCGAGAATCCCCCGTAGTTTATAGTCGCCATCGACACACCAGCTGAGACTATAGGTAAAATGCGCGACTCGGTGAAGATAGAAAGCGAACATAAAGGTGATTTCATTACAATCCAGCATGTACCGATAAATAAGGTTGATTTAGTATATGACTCGGTTTATGAAATTCCTCTCACACAAAGGGCCATTAATTTTTGCTATACTTATAACCACATGCGTACTTAACGACCCTCTCGGAACGCCCGTTCCGAGTGCGCATAGCAACAACAACAAAAAAAAAGAAAACAAATAGGCGCTACGTACTCATAATTTGTTCCATGTTTTCTATAATACAGCAAAGCTCTTCCATTTCCCCAAAAATTGATATGAAACCTCCTTATTCAATGACCGAATAACAAGGAAAGGGCAGCAAACCACAAACATACGAAAAAGAAAATTTTAAAAAAAGATGGTGGGGGTATAACAACATTGAAAAACAATAATACATCAATGGGGGTGGGAGAGTGTAGAAGGAAAGTGTTTTGTAAAAGTGGTGAGATGCGGATCCAAAAGGGAATAGAAACAAGTCGTGACAAACTATGCTCGAGTCTTTCCACCTCTCTGCCATCCACCAACCCCAACTATCCTACCCCCCTCCAACAACCCACCCCGCCAATCCCCCCCGCCATCCCCAGCACAGCCCCGACACACTCCTCCTCCTCTGCGCAACCACCACCTCCTTCCCCTCCTCCCCAGCTGCCTCCCGAGCGACCGGCAAAGCCGTCTCCAGTGCACTCCGTTCGCCCTGCGACACCACCGTCTCATCCCAAGCCGGTAGCACTACTGGGTCGGGATCTTCGAGGAAATCGTAGACATGCGGGTATGGGGGTGTTGGGGAGGGTCCAGAGGTGGATGAGAATGAGGCGGGGAAGGTCGGGTGGGGGGTTGGGGAATCGGTGGGGGAGTCCCAGGAATGACGACGGCCGCGAGCGCCGGACCAGAGGTAGTCGACGCCGTCCATAGCTATGGGAACGCATGTTTCAAAGACACGGTTCACCCTTTTAAGAAAGAAAAAAAGAAAAAAAAAAGGTTAGCTTGAAAACATTGAGAAAATGTGTAGACTCACCATGGCTCCAGCATGACGGCAACCCGTAAAGCAACACCTCCACCGACACCTACACCCCATCTTGCGGCTTTATAACAAACAGTTGCAGCCACTTTTCCTCCCTTCCACGCCACGTCCGACAAAAGCGGCACGACCCTCCCCATTGTCCAAGCAAACATGGACACAGCATATGACACACCAAAGATATACGCTGTCAACACAACAGCCGTTATTGCGTAAGAGAATGTCCCGACGGTTTCTATGATGAGGATGACGACGTTAGGTGGATCGATGGATGGGGTGTGTTTGATGGTGAAGGTCATGGTGATGGTTTTTGGAGGTGGGAGGGAGGTGAAGAGGGGTTGGAGACGGAAGGCATGGGATGGAGGAAATGGGATGGAAGATGTGCGGAAGGATATGGGTGTTGACGATGAAGATGAAGATGTTGATGATGAAGATGATGATGATGATGATGATGATGATGAAGAGTGGATGGGACAAGAGGGGGATGGTGGAGATGAAGAGGTGTCGGAATGAGATGTCTGATGCATGACGTTGTGAGGAAGGCCTTGCTTGCTTGATGTGTATGAGCAAATTTGGGTCCAGCAGATGGTCCAAAAGTCCCCCAAAAAATAAATCAGAAAATAAGCGTCACACAAGTCAGACGAGAGAGAATATTACGTCATGGTCCTCATTTTCTTGTTGCTGCTCCTCTTGCTCTTGATGCCAACAACACACGTCGTCGTCAACAACCTTCTGCTTGTATCCTTTGTCCTTCAAATGCCATGGATGAATACGATTCCTCGCCTTTCTCACCGCCAGCAAAGATACTTGGCCGAGAACTCTGGCGAGACACCCCTTTAACCTCGGCGGCATTCATTCCACCACCAACTGCTAAAAGTTTAAAGCAACGCGATATATTTGACAACTTCATTAGTCGAAGAGGTAACCTGTAGACGTTCTTAAAGTAATATTGAAAGAACATAACAAGTGTATCACATTTTTATTCTTGTTAATGTGGCCGTCTGCATACTACAGTGACTGATGGTCGTCCATAGTGTCTTGCATCAATCTTTGTAAATATCTCTACAAGATCTCCTTTCAAGCTGGCACACGATTGTTGCTGGAACTGGTGCTTACCTTGCACGTGAGATTACATTGACGCGCTCCTTTCAGATGACTAAGTTTAGTTATGGACCGCGTAAGCTGTTTGTGGTGATCGTCGGATGTCTTTTAACTATAAAAATATTGGTAATAACTCTGTGCACGTCCTGCGTAGTACCTTTGTTGCCTCTATGATGATTACCTGGTCCAATGCAGTCATGTTTACTGTAAATTGTGATAACGGATCTCAACCTTCTCCAATGTCACACGAGCAGAATCGCGATGTTTTCAACAACTCAAAACTAAATCCGCAGACGTGTTGGTCATTTGCGTTGTTGAAGCCGATGCGTTGTCAACCTCGTCGCGTACGGCGTGTCTAGATGTATGGATTTACCTCGTACCGAAAACAAGACGTAAGTATTGGCGCGTAAACGGGAGTGCATATGTTGGACGAGGAAGAACTAATAGTGCCAGAACTGCAGTGACCGTGGATGTGGCGCTGTAATCTTTCCGCTTAACTTTACCTTCTCCTGCTACAGACGCCATGCATCTTTGCCGATGCATCTTTGCCGCAAGGTGCAGAAAGGCGCTGCAACAATCCGGATTCACCGTCAGCGCAAACCACCCCGCCCCTTCCCCCCGAAAAAAGTGTTTCAGCCTGTCATTTCGAAATAGGAATCATCTAGTCATCTTACAGCGTAACCCGCATCTTATTTCAAGTCGGCTTTATTATTATAAGAGACAGTAAAAAACGATCCCAACGGCCAGCAAAAAGCTTCATAAATGATACACAAAAGAATAAAAAAAAAACGAGGGGAAAAAAACAACAATTCTTCAAAGGTTAAGAGAGCAAGAAAAAAAAAAAACCAAACAAAAACAAAACAAAACAAAATCAAAGCAACAGCTCGTCATTTTGACGAGTGTAAAGTTCTTACCAAACATTCGTCTGTGAGACGAAAAAAAAAAAAAAAGAGGGAAGGGGGGCAATGAAATACAAAGTAGAGTAGAAACAAAATAAAATTTAAGTCAACCCTACTCAAACTATAGCAATCACTGGCAAATAACAGAAAGGAGAAGAATAAAGGGTTAAGATTGGGAATACATCCCAAAGATGATCATAATACGATATACACTCGAAGAAACGAAAAAAGAGTTCCTTGATCAAAGATGACAGGAAAAATACGTCCTCAGACGCAAGGCGAAGAAAAAGTTCGCAAGAACTGCGATTAAATTTATAGGATAAAGGGTATTGTTGAGGATCAGAGAGAAGGTCAAGGGATGTGAAATTGTGCAAAAAGGAGCGTGGTTATCTTTGAAAATATTTAACAGGGCGGCGGAGTCTTGCAAGTTTAGGGATATTCTAGTATTCACGATACGACGATTATGCTATTCTAACCTTGTTTTTTTTCAAAGGGAGAACTTGCATCTATATAACGTAAAAAAAGCATGCGCGTAAGAGCGAGCGACTTCGCAAAGAAGTAACGAAAAAGGAATGTACGTACCCGCTGAACTTCCTTCAATTGTCCCTTCAGCATACTCCTCATCCTCCTCTGGATATAGGGAAGTCGCTTTGCGCTTTTCACCACGAAGCTCGTCATCAACTGGTATTGAGGGTGAAGCGGGGATCTCTTCTTCGTACACCTCCGACTCATACTGCTCTTGAAAGGTTTGGTCTCCTTGATTGTCTTCATCTGTAATGATCGGCTCGGGCTCATCTCTTACATAACTTTCCTCCATAGTGTGTTCTGGAGAGTCCATTCGGGGGTCAAAACGGGTAATGGCTTGCTGTGCGTCGGTATCCAGAACGCCGGAGCCGTCTTGAATACCATTTGGTAGGTTGTTGTTTTCGAAACCGTGTCCCGCATTTTGACCTAAATATATCAGGTTGATTAGTTTAGTAAAAAAAAAAAAAAGAGAGAACTAGATGAGATCTCAAGACAGAAGAGCCAGCTGTAAAAAATACCTTGCGGGAGCAAAGACACAAGATATTTCATTTGTGTTTCAAAGCTGTTATCTGTTTCAATTACTACGATCTTGAGCGGCTCAAATGTGTCGGTTGGGATCTCGCCGGAATTTCGCAGGCCCTCATAAAACTCACAAAACTGACGGAGATTGTAATATCGGCAATGTACTGAAGACTACAAATCAACGTTATAGTTAGCACCCATATAAATAGAGAACCAGATATGCATATATAATAACAAACCTCAGGAAAAGTTAGTCCCAACTGCGGAAACTGTATGTTAATGTCGTTTTTCAAAAGAAAAGAATTCTTCAACTCTAAAATAAAAGATGTTAAACTATTCGCGCCAAAATAGCTTGGCTCCTTCCCGGAGAAGGCCAAGGTGACATTGTCATATACCGCACTCATATTACCGACTTCCGAGTCCCCAGTATTCGAGGAGAGCCAATAAAGGGCACCTCCAACTTCAAGGACACATGTCATTAGTATATAATCACTTCCAACAACAGGTCCCGCCTCTTTTTCCACAATCGCAACTTCCCCTTCCACTACAAGGTTATTGTCAACAACCGCTATTTCTTCTTTTTCTTCCTTATTTTCACCTTCTTCGAGCCCCATCTCTTCTTTTTCTCCCGCAAGGTCACCCTCCTCTTCATAAACCTCCCCTTCTTCCGGCGAGCCCCCCATCTCACCAGAAATATGCACATTTGCTTCAACCCCAACAATAGGAATCTCCGACACACCCTCAACTGCCCATCCCCTTCTACCAAAGGCATATTGACGTCTCGGCAGCTTCCCGCTCACTAACCCCTTCCTCAAATTGCTATCCTCCTGCATCAGCTCAAAATCAACCCCCATGTCCTCACCCTCCTCATCCTCCTCCAACTCCTCCCCCAATCCCGGCTTGCCCGCCTCGCCATCACTTATCACCCCGCCCGATACTGCATAATTGTCGACCATGCCAGAATAGCTCTCATTTATCGCAGCTAGTGTGCCGTCATTTTCCACCATCTCAGCAGCAAGCTCCTCCCCCATGTCCTCACCCTCCTCATCCTCCTCCAACTCCTCCCCCATTCCCGGCTTGCCCGCCTCGCCCTCACTCATCACCCCGCCCGATACTGCATAATTGTCGACCATGCCAGAATAGCTCTCATTTATCGCAGCCAGTGTCCCGTCATTTTCCACCATCTCAGCAGCAAGCTCCTCCCCCATATCATCATAGTTCCCGTTTAAGGCCGCATAGTCTTCATGATTCTCCATCACGTCAGCAGGGAGCTCTTGCTCTTCGTCACCGTCAGTCCCGTTCTCATACAAAAACCCATCATTGAGCTGCGACATAGTGCTGCCATCACAACCATCACCACCAGTTTGAGCTTCATCTAGCTCTTCACCAAAATCATCTTGATCTTCAACGCCCGCGTTGACAATATCAAGCTGCTCTTCGACGCAAACGTTTTCATCATTTAGCTGCTCTTCTGCGTCTGCGCCTTGGTGATGTTGGTATTCGTCGCCCGTGTCTTGCTCAAATGACTGGACAGCCGCACCATGGTAGGATGCCTGGTCATGGACAGATCCGTCGTACTCATCATTATGGTAAGAGGAGGCATCAGCATCTACATCCCCTACGTCGAACTGGTGGTCAGCTGCAAAACCGTCATGAGCTGGGTCGTTTTCACTCAACAGCAATGACATGGAGAGAGTTTTGGGTGGAGGGTGAATACCAGGGTCACTAATAATAATACTGGAGAAAAAAAAATTATTTGGCTTCAAAAAGAATTTTCGAGAGCACAGCAGTTTGTTTTGGTTTAAAGTTGTTTTTTTATAATCAAGTACCTACTGAAGATCTTATAACTCAGAAGGTTGATTTGGACGGAGAGACCACCTACGGAAGTAGAAGTGAAGAGGAACGTTACTCGATTCTCCCTTGCCATGAGCCTCGTGAAGGTTCACTCGTTATAGAAATAATGCCCCCGCATCCTCAATCCTCCCCCAAACTGACAATCCATACTGTTAAGGTCCAACTATGACATTGTTACGGATGAGTATGTCGAGGTCAGAGACATGCTTTATAACACTGAATTGGGAGATGATTTTGTGAACGTCTGCAAGGGAGAATACATAGAAAGTATTTCATTTATTTATTGAACTGTAGGGTTTCCTGTGGGCTTTCATTAATCATAAATGGAGATTAGATCAGAATGTCATATTTATTGTTGAAAAGATCTCTTTCTTACTTTTTTTAATACTTATTTAAACCGTCGAAGTCCTCATCATCCGCACCGACTGAGGCCGTGATAGTGGTTACTGTGAGTCTATTGTGTGCTTGTCGGGAAACAAAAAAAAAAAAAAAAGGGAAGCTTGATAAGATATCACCTGCCAGGACGAAAACCGAAAAGGATAAAAAAAAATATGGTTTCAACATCTTCCGGCACCTTGCAGGAACCATATGCCAATGGACAGCTAAACAACGGCAATCCAACTTTAACATCTTCTTCAACCAACACTACCACAACCCAAACACCTGCGGGTTTTCGAGCTCTCACAACGTCGACTCTGTCAGAAAGGCTCGGCCATCTGTCGGACGGCATCGCTGTGGGCACATCCACCGACTTTATTCAACCCATCAGCACTTCCACAGGAACCTCAACCATGTCACCGGCAACTCTCGAACGTTCCACCTCCACTCTCCCGCAAGCCGCAAAAGTCGATGTGGGCATTGACGCCAAGAAGGTTCTCATGGTTGACTCCACATCCCAGATGGAGGCTGGATCCATTGACTCAGCATCCATGGAACCTTCTCTCCTCCATCCGTCCATTGGAAATATTCTTGCTCCTTTGCGGAAGCTGTCACTAGCGTCTCCGTCCAAGACGTTGGCGTCTGAAGCCGTTGCTCCGCCTTCTGCAGTAGAGTCTATTTGTGAAAACAAGTGGAAAAAAACCACCTGGTGCGATAGTCGCTGCACCTGGAACACCAGACTACTTGCAGATGATTTTAACCGCTAACGTTTATGGTCAGTATTTAATCGAATATTCGTTGCCTAAACTTCGTGGTTTCATTCATTTCTGCAGACGTTGCTATTGAAACACCGTTGCAAAAGGCCCATAATCTCTCGAACCGCTTGAACAATACTCTTCTTTTAAAAAGAGAGGATCTTCAACCTGTTTTTTCTTTCAAGCTGCGGGGGGCGTATAATAGAATGCAGCAGCTGTCAAAGGAGGAACGAGAAGCTGGAGTTATTGCTTGCTCTGCCGGAAATCACGCTCAAGGTGGGTTTTTAACTTTCCAAGTGATTTGATTGACATATCCTTTTTACTAGGTGTCGCGTTGGCAGCTCAAAAAATGGGCATTAAAGCAACTATCGTGATGCCTGTAGCAACCCCACCGATTAAGTGGCGTAACGTCAGGCGGTTGGGTGCTGAAGTTGTTCTTTTTGGAAATGACTTTGATGAAGCAAAGGGTGAATGCGCCAGGTTGTCACAGGTAAGTTTCTTTGTGCAAAACACATATGCTGGCATCAAGCTAATCTTTGTCTCCAGGAATACAAACTAACAAACATTCCTCCATATGACGATCCATACGTTATTGCTGGACAAGGAACCATTGGAGTGGAGATTCTGCGTCAAGCCAACCACCAGGATATTGATGCCATTTTTGTTTGCGTCGGTGGTGGGGGTCTTGCGGCAGGAATCGCTTCTTACGTGAAGCGACTCTGTCCGCGTATTAAGGTCATTGGTGTAGAAACCTATGATGCCAATGCCATGTGGAAAATCTTTAAAAGAACGGAGAGCGAGTTCAGCTAGATGAGGTTGGCCTTTTCGCTGATGGTGCTGCAGTTCGTAATGTCGGAGAAGAGACGTTCAGAATCTGCAAGGATTTGATAGATGAGATGGTTCTTGTGAGCACAGACGAAATTTGCGGTATGTTGATTTATATGAAGTTAAATTGATTTAACATTTCACTTTTTTTATAGCTGCCATCAAGGACACGTTCGAAGATACACGCAGCATCGTTGAGCCTGCCGGCGCTCTGGGAGTTGCTGGTGCAAAAAAATACATACAGGAGAAAGGCATGACTGGTGGTACATATGTAGCGGTCTGCTCAGGTGCAAACATGAACTTTGATCGTCTACGCTTCGTTGCAGACCGTGCAGACTTTGGCGAGAATCGAGAAGCTCTTATCACTGTGAGTGTTCCTGAGAAGCCGGGAAGCTTCATGTCATTATACAAAGTCATTCACCCAAGAGCTGTTATCGAATTCTCATACCGATACGGGCATCCGTCGGCCGCTACCATCTTTATGAGTTTCCAAGTTGAGGATCGCGCTGCTGAAATTAAGTCTATTTTTGCTGAGCTTGAAGGACTGGGAATGGTTGCCATGGATGCGTCAACAAATGGTATGGCCTTCGTTAACCATAATTTTTATGCATGCACACATACATCTGACCGTTTTTTATAGAAATGGCCAAAGCCCATGCGAGGTATCTTGTTGGCGGCCGGAAGGAGGTTGCGAACGAGCGTCTGTTCCGGTTCTCTTTCCCTGAACGCCCAGGAGCCCTCAATCACTTTCTCAGCACTCTTCGCAGCCCTCATTACGATTGGAACGTATCCCTATTTCACTACCGAAATTACGGTGGTGACGTGGGTAAGGTCATGGTTGGCATCCAGGTCCCCACTGAGACAGAGTCTGCCTTTGAGCTCTTCTTAGGAGAGCTGCGTTATCCGTTCGTCGAAGAGACCAACAACCCCATCTACCAGCAATTCCTACGTTAATATCGCTGTCTTATTATTTTATTATGTTACTATCTTTACGACATGCACCCACTTTCAAGTAAACTCTCTGTTTATAATTTGATATTGATGCCTAATATATTTTCACACACTGAAAAATTGAATACCTCATTGGGCAATAAACATGTCTCAATCCCACACGCCTGCTGTTTTAAACAGCCCTATGAACAGACCAGGTCAACTGCAGGTTACATCTCCCCAGTCATCCACGGTCGTCTCCCCTAAAGCAACTCCTCGACCAGCGATCGACTTTAGCGATTGGGATTCCAAAACGTCTGCACTGCTTTCGGAAGCTCAAAAGGATAGCATCATGCGTCTTGCTGAGCTCTATACAGATCATGTCCCATTTCCCAACGATCTGGTTAGTTTAAACAAAAGTTTCAGTATATATCTACGTAAAGCCCTACAAAAATCGCCTACAACTAATGCATACAAAAAACAGTTTCCGGAAGAACTTGACGAAAAACCTTCAACACCTTATGCAGAGTCTACAATACCCAATACACTCCCGATCGCTGCCTCTGCTGCCGAAAAGTCTACATCCAATACCAAATCCCCTCTAGACCTTTCCGAACCGATCCATTCTACCCAGGATTTCCTTGCATGGTTTGCAGACATTGAAGCAGAGATGGAGCATTCGCAGGAGGACGTTTACCGAACGCATCTGCAGATGCTCTCAGAGTACCTTGCCAGATGTGATAGCATCATGGGAGAGATTGAAACGACCGAGAAGTTACTGGGATTGCAGACGAAAAGCTACGACTTTGTGTCATCGCGGACGAGTAGCTTGAAGGAGGCCTGTGAGTCGTTACTTGAAGAGCAGGAGGCATTAGGGAAGCTTGCGGATGAAATTAGGGAAAGGCTTAAGGTGTTTGACCTTCTGGAGCCGGCAGTGAAAATGCTCTCTGCAGGCGGAGATGGAGTCTGCTTGCAGGAAGGATTCCCAGAGATGCTTTCAAATTTAGACGGAGCTTTAGATTTTGTTTCCGAACATGTAAGATCACGCGTCTGTTTAATTGACGTGATATCTTACTGTGCTTTGTTAGCTGCGGTACAAGGATTCAGAACTGTATATGATGAAGTTCCGGCAGTGTATGACGAGAGGCCTCACATTGATCAAGATGCATTTTGTAGGATCTATGAGAAATCTGGTGGTCGATATTCAGCAACGAATTTCGGACCGTCAGCAGAGCTCTAGCACCGGAGACGTGCTTGCGAAAGGCCTTCAGACCTCTTTGTTTTACATGAAATTCAAGGCACTCGCCACAACTCTTAGACCACTGATTCAAGAAATAGAAAAGAGGTGCGATGGACATCGGGAATATTTGGGACTTCTCGGTGAATGTACAGGCAGTTTTTTCGCGGCACGCAAAGCGTTGCTTGGGCCGATAATTTTAACGGAAATCATGAGCATTGCGGAGGGAAAGGATATGCTTGCTATAGTAAGTCTCCCCCCCAAAAAGCGTGTTATCTAATACATTCTTTCTAGGCCAAAGACGGTGCTGCCTACGTATTGAATGTCTGCACCGATGAATGTGCGCTTTTCTACCAGTTCTTCAGTCTTGGTCAGGACGATTTTGGGTAGAGCATTTATACACCAGCACCTCTAATCAGATTTCAGTCGGTACCTGGAGACCTTATGCTCGGCACTTTATGATCATCTTCGCCCCTTAATACTTCGTGAACCTCACATCAATATGCTCACGGAGTTATGTAGAACACTTCAAATCCACTTGGAAGCCGTTGATTCTTTAGGCGGCATATCTAACCCCGAAATCATTGATGATGTTCCCATTCTGAACTTGCCACCATCTTTAACGGACGTTGCCCCAGGATCTTCCTTCTCGTCGACTGAGCAGCTCGATTGGAAAGCATCGAACTTTGACTCTGCTTCAGCAAAGGTCGCAGTTGAAAAGATTTTACAGGACGCTCAGGAACGGCTCGCTTTTCGATCACAGGGTTTCATCCGGTCCGAAATTGAGGGTTTTAAACCAACTGATAGGGAGCTTGAGGTTTTTGCGCGGTCTGAAAAACGTTAGTCTGTCTTACTTTAATACTATTTGAAAATCTAATCTCCTTCTGGTTAGTCCCCCAACCAAACGTATTGGCACAACCCAACATGGTTCCGGATATGGCTTCGTCTCAAGCTTCCGCGGCTTTCTTAGCTGAAACTGAGGAGGGAGCATCAACAGAAAGCGATCCATTCAGTCAGCATCTTGCTTTCGGAAAGATTGTGTACGGTAGCGGAGAATGGTATCCTACTCTGCAGAAAACTCTATATATTTTTGGGCAAAATGTATAGAGCCCTTCCGGTAGGGTATCACTCGATTCTATCGACTAAATAAAACAGGGCGTTATTTTTGAGGATCTCTCTCAGGAAGCAATATCGCTTTGCTTAAAGAGCTTACTCTCAGCGACGGAAGTAATTGAAAAAAAGACGGTAGGAAATTTAGAGAGTTTGTACGTATTAAGACTTATTGCAGACTAAAATCGACGGGCAGTTTTTCCTTATCAAGAATTTGCTGATGCTCAGAGAGCAGATCGCACCTTTTGACTCAAACTTTGTAAGAAGAGAAGAGCTTCTCGATTTCAGCAATATGCAAGGTAAAAAGGGAGAGGATTTTCCTGACTTAATACTTAATAGAAACTGTAAACGCTATCCTTCAAAGCGGATGGGATTTCTCCAAAATCGCCTCTATCGGCCTCGGCTTTGTTTCCAACCCCGTCGTCGTCCCTCGTGTTATTGAGACATTTACCGATGCTCGGCGTGCTGTCTCAGATGAGCTTCGGAAAGTTTGTGAGGCAATGATTCTTGAAACCGCTAAAGGCGCTATGGAGCCTGTGGCGTCTTTCATGATCAAAGCTACGGCGTTTAAGCTTAAGCAGGAACGTGAAACACGTCAAGCACATAGTGCACGAGGATCAGAGCGGTTGGGAATGCAGAGCTTTGCCAGCCCGCAAAACTGTGTCGCGGTGTCGGAGGCATTAAAAGAAACTTTAAAGGAAAAAGTGGGACTTTCAGTCAAGAAGATGAAGGATTATATTGGTGAACCTAAGACAGAGGACGTTCTCATCTATCATGTTAAGGTGAGGGATTTCTAGCTCAGCTTGTTCTCTAACATATTCTTGCTGCAGACGAACGTTGTAGAGACGTATACTGTTTTCTATAATACTGTGACAGGAGAGCACGATCATCGTGTAATTCAGGGATTTATGAGTATTAAGGATGTATCTAGCCTTGTGGACGAGGCATGTGCACTGCGAACTTCGGTGACATCTCCACAAAATACATGAACAATGATGACCAAAACAAAATGAAACTGTTGAGATTTGAAGCGAGAAAACTTAAAATTGATATATTCAAAGCTTCTGAGAACAATACAAGCGAGTTACTTGTATACATGTAGCAAAGAGAAAAAATAGATCTTTCCAGCCATCACGTATGCAACACTTAAAAATTAATCAAGACGTGCTCACAAAGACGTTTCTTCTTGTAACTTCACGAATCTAATTTGGGTCATGTTCCCAGCGCTTCAAACCCAAACTTGCTCGGAAAGCTCGAAATTGTGGTCTACTCAAACTCCTTGTGAGTATGGCATATACTATGCAGATTTCAGCTACGGAAAAATAGCAAGATTGCGCCAAATACCTGCTGCTGGCGCAAACTTGATAAGCCTGGCTCCACCCGCGGGAATTTAACGTCCTGTGAATTAAAAGGTGAAAGAGAAGGAGATGGGTCTTGGAGACCGAACAATCCCGCCGCCAGAGAAACATTCACACAAAGGGACAGGAGAGAGTGTGGGTTAGGGGAGGGATGGGAGGTTAATGGGACTGGTGATAGGAGGAGAGAAGTTAATCATTAACTTTTGTTTCTACATACCTACTATGTTTTTACTCTTTGTACTTTTCCCTTTTCCTCGCTTCCTCTTATCCAGAGCGCACAGCATCGCATGCAGATATCTACCACAGCTTTGTCGGAAGATATCTTGCAACACTAGGTGGGTCCAACGCTACTCTTGTCACCTTCCAAGAATTTGAACATGATGGGAGCTTTTCATACTGCGCCCAGTAGTGACGACTCTTACACGTTTTCAGCACACGTCCCAACCAGCTGCAATTTGACGCCGTCATGAAGCTCGGTCCCGTTACCATCCGTTCCCAATGACTATAAATCTTCTAATAGCTGAATAAAACATGCATATCGCCATGATAAAAATCGTTGACGTAGATGATGAGGTCTGGAGAAGGGGGCCTTCATGACGGCGTCAAATTGCAGCTGGGTGGGTGTGTTTAAAACGTGTAAGAGTCGCCACTACTGGGCGCATGGACGCTCCCATCATGTTCAAGTTCTTTAAAGCCATCTTGACAAGGGTTGCGTTCGACAATGTCCATGCGTCATCTTATAGTACCCGTATCGAGGCATCTTGCACACCAATTTGACGGGAACACAGAATCCAGCGCGTTCATATATAAGGTTCACTGTTTATAAAAAGCGCAATCAAGACGTGGACTCTGGGCATATACTAGCTAGCCATTCCCACTTTAACTGCATTTCAGTGCAAGATCCACTTCACCATGAGCCTCTTCTCAGATCCCAAGTGCAGCATTCCTCTCCTCCCTGATAACACACCAACGAATGCATCCTCATGGATAAACCTGCCTACGCAACGACCGGCAAAGGGCTTGGCGTCTTTTCTTTCGCCTGCAGTACCGACGAGATTAAGTTCAACGGATGCACCAACGTCACTGGGCAGTGGCTCAACCGCCGACGGGTCCCCAACAGCGGCACTCAGCTCAAGTACTCGTTGAAAGGTCTCGTGCTCATCATCTCAATGATTCTTGCCTTTATGGGTACCGCAAACGCCGTCACATTCAAGTACGATGTCCACGTCGATAAAGGTACCGCAAACGCCGTCACATTCAAGTACGATGTCCACGTCGACAACCCAAGATGCGCTTCTGCCTCCACAACATAAATGCGGACTTCTGGAACTACAGCACGGGCTCACCGACGTTGGAGTCAAGGCTCTGAAGTTGGATGGCATTATCCCAGCAGGTATGGCGGGTTCCTTGGCGGCTATGGGCTTCTTTAACGCGCGCGGTCGTAAAAGTTATAGTCTGCGGATTAACGAATAAGATTTCCGCGCTTCGCCCAGATTGCGCTGAATATCATGATCGTGAGATCAACTACACCTCTGTGCCATACGAGTGCAAGGACAGCATGAAAAACGTTACCTTTATCGACTTTTGAGTCGACTTTGCATTTTTGCTCTTCGTCCTCTACCTTACTATGCTTACGAATCTCTTCATCTGTACCCTCTTTCCGTCATCTTCATCAAAATCCCTCATCCTTTGCTCATCTTTCCGGCCACCTGCTGCATTCCATCCCTTGCCAAGATCCTCCTCTGTTAACGTTTAGAGAGAATGCGCGATAGATATTGCAGAGAGTACAGGATTGAACTGATACTTCCACTTGGAGGGGGAAAGTGATCCCTTTTTATAGTCATTTTCAATAAAAGTCCTCTGGGAACTTAAAGTGCACTTCTCACTCAGATGCTGAGAATTGATGGGATGTTTCCATATAACGCCTTTTGGTGGCGCTTCTCAGCTTCTCTTGCTTCTCACGGTGGCTGTGACATATGCTGACATATGTCCTTACACATGATAAACATGTGTAAGAGCCCGGGGGTCTGCCGCAGGGTCTATCCCAGGGTGCGGTAGACACCGGAGAGACGCCCCAGGGTTCAGGACCCTGGGGAGGTGATTCAGGGTGCTTGGAGCGACGTCCCCAGGGTGCAGGACCCCAGGGTGCAGGACCCTGGGGAGCGGGACCCTGGGGAGCGGGACCCTGACGCGCTGACCCAAGGGTGCGGGACCCTGGGGTGTAATGACGATAAGATGATAAAGTGTAAAGACCTTATGTGCGGAACATAATCACGCGTGCTCGGAGCTGAGATCTATAGTATACATTCTCGTCGTCGAGTTAACTTGATCTATCGGCATTCCGCAACGTAGCAAAACTGCAACTCTTAGTCATTTGGCGTACCGCAATAACAAGTTGAGTTTTGCTACAGCGTTAAAGCTGATATGTGATCATGTTAAATACGAGTCAAACGTGAATATAGATCTATAACGTGCGACGTAAAGGTCGTCTCTCTGGTTCAGTCGGATGAACATGTTCGACGGATGAACATCATGAATCGCAAAGTAAGAGTTTATTGAATTGTTATAACGATACAACAGAGATTCAACACACCCCCGCAATTCAAGGAACTATTGCTTTTCTGATGGCAGTGTGGTCAAGTCTCTGAATCGTCGCATACCAAGGCTGCGGACATGCCGTTGATGTGCTTCAGTAGGTAAAGACTTCGTTAAGACGTCAGCGACCATGTCTTCTGACCAGCAATAGGCGAGTTCGATGCGGCGTTCATCAATCTTGTCGTTGACAAATCTGTGTTTCACGTTCATGTGTTTGACACGTTGATGATGCATCGGATTTTTCGCTATAGCAATGGTTGAGTCGTTATCTTGATATATACGGGATACACCAGGATGTTGGATTAAGGCTTCATCCATGAGACTTTGATACCATATCATCTCGCGGGTAGCTTCACTGAGTGCAATGAGCTCCGCTTCAGAAGATGATTGCGCAACAACCGTTTGCTTCTTGGACTGCCATGAAATGGCGCCGCCACCGAATAACACCACGTAACCGGTACGTGACTTAAAGTCATCTTCACATGCGTGACTGGCGTCTGCATAACAAAGAGGTGCTTCTTCTATGTCCAAGATGGCGGTTCTACCTTCAGTGAGTTGTGTCATAGAAGACAACGCCGATTTTGAGTATAGTATACCATAGTCATGCGTGTCAAGTAAATAACGTAAAACTCGAACTAGTGCAACAAAGTCCCCAGCATTTGGGTTAGCTTGATATTGCCCTAGTTTACTGACGGTAAATGCCAGATCAGGTCTGGTCTTCTGCGCGAGATAGGAAATCTTTTGCAGGATTGAACGGAATTGATCGCGTTCGTTTTGCGATAACTCAGCTGCTGAATCATCGTGACACCAGTTGATGGTCATAGGAGTGGGTTTCGAGGTGATACCCGTATCCCATAATCCACAGGACTCTAATAAATGCTTGATATAGAATCGTTGGCAAATAAACGTTCCTTCAACGGTGTGAATAACTTGGATTTTGGTCATCCAGTCAATAGGCCCTTTGGTTCCAACTTTGAATCGCTTGTCCACTCGATCAATGAAGGCGTGAATAAAGCTTACATTAACAGTAATGATAATGATATCATCCACATAAATGATTACGTGGATAAGAGTATTAGACTCTTTGTCATATTTGACGAAATGACAGACATCAGCTCTATTGCGCGTAAAACCTTCATCTTTTACAAGCCAAAGACACAGTGTTATGTACCATTCTCGTCCGGATTGATGTAAACCATAGATGGCCTGATTCAATCGACAGACAATCATAGCACCGTCAGCTGCGAACTTTTCAAAACCATGTGGCATCACCAAATAATTCAGATCGTGGAGAGTTCCAAAGAGGTATGCGCCAGTAATATCTATCTGATAGATAAGAAGGCATAGAATCGCACTCCAGCAAGTGAAAAACCGAATAGTATTAGCGTTTGCGACAGGCGAAAACACTTCGGTATATTCTTTGCCTGGAATTTGACTGAAACCTCGAGCAACCCAACGGGCCTTATAACGGATAAGGTTACCGTCTTGATCGAACTTATGATCTAAAACCCATCTTCCATCAATTAGATGAGCACCTTTCGGAAAAGGTACTTCATCCCACGTCCCACGTCGCTTAAGTTCGTTGTATTCCTTCAACATTGCCGCGTACCAAAATGGTGCTTCACCTGGCCGTGACATAGCTTCTTCAACGGATGAAGGTAAAGGAAGAACTTGTGACATAGGGATTTTCTGAGGAGGAGTTGAACTCGGAGCTGGTTCAGGGAAAACAATCTTTGGTTTGATGACTTTACTGCGTGCAGCTCGGTCGCCTGGATCACCTCGGAAGGTAACGCCAGGAGTACGAGACCATTCGGGAGCAGGTGCACGTGATCTGGTTCGTCTTGATAGTGGTGCATCCTCAGGAGGTGCAACAAGTACAACGGGAGGTACTACAAGCGTGATTTCATCGTCAAAGTTTATAGGGAAAGTGACGAAAGGAATCGGGTCCTCTTCTTCGGAGTCACTATCATCATTTGGGATAAGTACTTCCGAAGTAATATCCTCAGGAATGACTTCCTCTTCTGTTTCAATTGGTATTTCGTCAAAGGAAAATGTCGAAACAGGATAAGTTGATAGTAGATCATCAAGGACTGATTTCGATGGGCTGTTTCCGGGGAATACACCATCGTGAAAGTATACATGATAGTAGGGACGTATCGTACCCGTTCGGTAATTGTAAGCTTTCACTACTTTAAGCGACTGTCCTTCATATCCCAAAAATAACCCGAGTTCGGATTTGTCGCGGGTATGTAGCGCACGCCGCTGATCTGGATGCAAGTGTATGCTGATCAGGCAACCAAACGATCTGATACGTGTCAAATCGGGTTTCTTGTCAGTAAACGACTGATGTGGTGTTCCTTTCAGAAAAGGGTGCCAAAGCGTGTTCTTAACAAGGGCGCTATACAGGAGTGCATGAGAGTAGAAAATATCAGGAAGCTTTGACTGAGTAAGCATACAGGATGCCATCACTTTGAGGCTTCTGATAGTCCGTTCAACCAAACCATTGAGCTCCTTAGTGTAAGGTGGTGATGGTGAGATTGTGATCGGCGGAAGTTTTTCCGTGCAGAACTTCTGGAAGTCTGTAGACGTAGCAATTTCGCCTGTGTCAGATCTGAATTCCGCGACGCGGAGTCCGGTTTCATTTTCCAACTGCATTATGGTCGAAATGGTCATGCTAGCAGATTGTCCTTTGTCGCGAACAAAGCGTATGGTAATCCATCGGGTACCTTCGTCGACGAATGGTAACCAGTACTTCAACCCTTTTTCATTTTGGCAAGGTAAAGGTACAGTATCGGTATGGATTCTATAGAGTTTTCGGCGGACCGATTGGGATGAAGAACCTATGGGCCGTTGGACTATCTTATTTTGGGCACAGATAAGACAGTTCTCAAGGATAGACTCATTCAATAAAGAAATAACAGACGGGTCTGATAATAACTTTTTATTTACTGTGATGCAATCTACATGAGTCATCGTTTGGATAAGAATCCGTGGATGAACATGACCAAATCGCTTATGCAGCATAACGATTTCCTTTATGGTCATGTCTGCATTTTTGCCTAGAAATGCAGCTGTAGAAAGACGATTAGATTGGGCGTTACTAATCGAGTTTGATGAACTTACTTCGGAAAGTGAGTCCAAAACCATGTCGTGGTTGTCTGCAGGAGCGGATCCTTCAACCAGAGGTTCATCTCCAAGAGCGGTGCGTAACCAGGTATCCCACTCGTCGCCGAGGAGGGTTGCTTCATCAGTCGGAACCAATAATGCGGATGTAACGTGATTAGCCTCATTATCACCATCCGTAATCTCCATTAGCTTTGGTGCTGTGTCTACTGTAGTAAGGAGGTGATAAAGGTCACCGACACGACGGCCAATAGTGATTGTTCGACCTTCTTGATGGATATAGAGATATACCTCATCAGCCGAAAAGACGACTAAGTCTTGTGTGCCCTCAATCATGCCCAATACCGAACACAGAGGCTCAGTAAGATCAGGGACGTACAGAACATGTTTGATCAAACGGAAATGATCGCCGAATTTGTACATAACATCTCCATATCCTTTGACCGGTACAGAACGGTCATCAGCGAGGTGGACAGTGCCTTCCTCACCTGGAGCTAGGAGGATAAGATTGTCGAACAGATCGGCAATAGGAGACATCCAGCAGAAGCTCCAGAATCAACAAGACCACCGAGTTTGATGTGAACTGCTGAATGAGCTCGGAAGCGTTCAACAATCGTCTCGTTAAGTTCACAAGTAACTGTCGGAACAGTCTGACGAGGAACTATAGCAGCATTTGCACGAAGATGCTTTCTCACGATAGAGGAAATATCATTCTGAGTCAGCGGGATCTCCACGCAATTAGCTTTCCCGGAGGCTTTCTGTTTTGAAGAAGTCGGAACCTCCTTAGTGTCAGCTTCACTATCGACATCCATGGCTTCGGAGGCCGCAGATGCTTTGCCGGAGGCTCGGTAAGCCTTAGCCTGCTCATCAAGTATGGCCTTCAAAGTCGGGCAGTCAGATGCCTTATGACCTTTCTGGCACACCGTGCACTTGGTGCTTGCCGTTGGCGTCTTATGAGTCTTCCTCTTCTTGACGCCACCCTCAGCTGTCTTGGACTGCTTCTGGGCGCGGCATTCAGAGTCGTCGTGCATACAGTCGCCGTGGATCTTGCAGTGCTTTGAGACCTTTGGAGTCGACGATTTCTTCTTGTTGGCGTCAGCCTTAGAAGATTTCGCCTTTGCTGCTCTAGCATGCAAACACATGGTTCTCAGAGAGCGATGCGTTGGCGCGGAGTTGCTTGAGCGCGGTCTGAATCTTGGTACGGAACCGATTCACACCTTGAGCATAGAAGTCCTCGGGAGGATTGTCGCCAGGAGCGACAGTGGGAAGGAACGACGACGAACCTCCATCGTTGACGGCAACGGAAATACCAGTAAACTCAGGGACTGCCGGACAGTTATGAGTAAACTTGGCGACCAAGAGATCAAGAATCTGCCTGCGATCGGAATCGTTAGGATAGATCCTCTGATGAGCATCAACAAGGTCAAGGATCTGATCAATATAGCGGATAATATCGGTCATAGTAGCAGTGGGACCAACCCTGAGGTGACCCCACTTGATGTTCCACTGCTGGCCGGCCTGACCGTCAAGATTACCAACAGTGTAAAGCGCACGGAGCGCAGCGACCTGCTCGGAAGCGTTAGTCAAGTGTTCAACTCTTTTTCGATCGGAATCGGGAAAACACTCATCAAGGATGGATTTAGCAATCTCGTTCTGCTTGATGTGCTTCTCTCGACGGAGGAGATCAGCCTGGTACCGGTTGCGTTCATGGTTGAACACCGTGTACCGTGCATTCCATGAGTTAAGCTCCACCTTGAAGCGTTCCGTCTGAGCGGTGTAGATGGCGACCTCGTCGGGAGCAGCACCAGGAGCGAGAGCATTCACGAGTGCCGGAGGAGGGCCAGGATCTTGGGTCACAGGAGCGAGAGGAATGGCCGGAACCACAGTGCCAGCGTCGTAGAGATGCTCAACACCTCGAGCCTGAGCGTAGATCTTGACCTTCCGAACTTGCTCGTCGAATTCAACCACAGTAGTGCCAATGAACTTGGAGGGCCGCAGAGAGGTGGAGGAGGTAGTGTCAGCCATAATAACAGTATGTAGCAGTTTTGTGTTAACGTTTAGAGAGAATGCGCGATAGATATTGCAGAGAGTACAGGATTGAACTGATACTTCCACTTGGAGGGGGAAAGTGATCCCTTTTTATAGTCATTTTCAATAAAAGTCCTCTGGGAACTTAAAGTGCACTTCTCACTCAGATGCTGAGAATTGATGGGATGTTTCCATATAACGCCTTTTGGTGGCGCTTCTCAGCTTCTCTTGCTTCTCACGGTGGCTGTGACATATGCTGACATATGTCCTTACACATGATAAACATGTGTAAGAGCCCGGGGGTCTGCCGCAGGGTCTATCCCAGGGTGCGGTAGACACCGGAGAGACGCCCCAGGGTTCAGGACCCTGGGGAGGTGATTCAGGGTGCTTGGAGCGACGTCCCCAGGGTGCAGGACCCCAGGGTGCAGGACCCTGGGGAGCGGGACCCTGGGGAGCGGGACCCTGACGCGCTGACCCAAGGGTGCGGGACCCTGGGGTGTAATGACGATAAGATGATAAAGTGTAAAGACCTTATGTGCGGAACATAATCACGCGTGCTCGGAGCTGAGATCTATAGTATATATTCTCGTCGTCGAGTTAACTTGATCTATCGGCATTCCGCAACGTAGCAAAACTGCAACTCTTAGTCATTTGGCGTACTGCAATAACAAGTTGAGTTTTGCTACAGCGTTAAAGCTGATATGTGATCATGTTAAATACGAGTCAAACGTGAATATAGATCTATAACGTGCGACGTAAAGGTCGTCTCTCTGGTTCAGTCGGATGAACATGTTCGACGGATGAACATCATGAATCGCAAAGTAAGAGTTTATTGAATTGTTATAACGATACAACAGAGATTCAACATCCTCCCTTATGCAGTCCGTCCCTCCCACATACTTTCATCTCTATTGTACTCTTGCCAAATCTTGTCCATGTTGGGTGGGATGCTATGGTGTTGTGTGTTGGTATTGTGGTGCGTGGTTTAAGTGAGAAATAAAACGTTAAGAGAACAAAGCAAACATTAAAGCCTATTAGTTGACGCAACATATCTGTCCTGTCGACTCTGCCCGATGACCTATTAGAGGGTCGTTGCACAGGAAATATATTTTGCAGATGGTTGAGGAAAGATAATCCGTATGTACCAAGATCCTACCAAAGAGGAAAAGCTCATATGCTGCAGTACCCTCTGCTGTTATTAACTAGCGGACAGCTTGTTCTAAGCTGTTAGCTATAATTTGGTAGGGGGTTTTTGGACAACTATTCAATCAATGCGTGTGGAAAAGGGAGGCAAGAAACGGACACGGACCTTAGAGTTGAATATATCTGGAAGCTGAGTGTGATCGGGAAGCGCATTTGAAGCAGATCTGATTATGGCACATTCACATTGACAGGCCGTAAATAATGTTTATTGAGTTCTAGTCATGATGTACATTAAACCCGCGACACGTAGTGTTCGCGTGTCTAAGGAATATTGGCAACATGTTAGCCACAGCTCTATCTTTTGCGTTTCTTTTCTAGTATTCTCCTCGAAGTTTCTATGATTATTTAAAAGCTGGTAAGTAATAGAAACTTTTGGTTAATCCGATTTGACAGCCAAAACATCCTTTGCAGGTACATTCTACCAACAGATTGTAATCACTCTTATATGTTTTTTTTATTTTAATTTACCCAAATATATCGTTTCGGTTGAGTTAAGATCGTTCAATATATCCATCATGTAACTAGGGACACTGTAATTTCTCCCCACTTATACTCCCCCCCCCCTCACCGCGGTTCCAGGAGATGATTAACATAGATTTCCTGTATAAACAGATGTTTCTGGCCCCTTTTCATGGTATCTCCGTTTGTGAACAGCAGCTTTTCGCTTTTGAGGACACTCAGTAACCTTTGATCAACTGCAATCCGGGCCATATTTCCACAGTACATCTTTTACCCATAGACCGCGTTTCAGAAAGATGGTATTCACGATTTACCACTATCGAAAAAGGCGAAGGCGCTAAATCATTTACTCATATGGTATTTATGGTATCACTGAGGAATCATCTTCAACTATTGAAAGCCAACGTCGCCAATGAAGCAAATATTTCCCCATTTATAGACCCTCCGGTGGAACATGTGTGTAGCGGATTACGCATCAACATTTTGATCGCAGCCTTTTTAATATTCACTCGAAAAAACAGATGCCTCCAGCAAGTACTAAGCAGCCGTCTGAGTCTGGACAGTGGAAGAAAAGCTTCTCTAGATGGTAGGGTTAGGGCTAAAGCTAGGGCTACACTTAGGACTGCGAACTTTTGCACTTATAAAGCATGCCTGGGTAAAAGGTGCATCGGATAGAGCATCGAAAATACTACTAGAAAAACGTTTGGGCCGCCCCTGGGTTACGTGTTTTGAGGGAGCTACCATTAGCCTTAAAGTTAGGTTAGGGTTAGCACCGAGCTGGTTAGTCTGATTAATTTTTTTTTTAAAAAATTTATTGACTTCGAAATTTTTTGAATTTAACTTTGAAGTTTCGAATTTAACTTTGACAATTTTAAAAACAAAATTTATTTATTCTGAATCAAAAAACAAGTTATACGAAATGTCAAAATGTTCAAAAAGATTGAGGTCATCGTTGCAGTCAAAAAGTCCGTCGAGATCAAACTCCATGATAGGGGATGGTATGTTTGTAACAGATGTAGGGGCAGTATCGAGTAGTGGAATGTCAATGTCCATATTGATCGGTTGCTCATCGACCAGTTGGGGATTATTGGTCACTTGCTCCGTAAGAAGTTGGGGATTAATGAGTAGGGGATCGGTGCCGTCTTGGTGTTCATCAATATCAGCTACATCAGATTGAACATTGTTAGTTTGATACTCATGAACGAGTAGAGGATCGGTGCCGTCTTCGAGTTCAGCTAGATTGAACATTGTTAGGTTGATACTTAATTGGTTCTGCCAGTGTATCCATACCTGAGTCTAAGATTGTATCCACCGCCAACATATCCACACCCGAGTTAAAGGTTGTATCTGCCGCCAAAGTATCCATACCCAACTCAAAACTAGTATCCACTGCCAACGTATCAATACCCTTCTCAGAACTTGTATCTTTTGCCAACGTATCCATACCCAACTCAGAACTTGTATCCACCGCCAACGTATCCATACCCAACTCAAAACTCTCATCCACTGCCAACGCATCCATACCCGAGTCATCCATACCCAACTCAAAACTCTCATCCACTGCCAACGCATCCATACCCGAGTCAAAGGTTGAATCCGCCGCCGACATACCCATACCCGAGTCAAATGGTGTACCTGCCTCCACAGAGAACTGAGTGATGAAGGATGTATGGGCTTCACGGTTGGGAGCAGCAGGTTGTTCGTGAGGTGGATAAACCCCTTTTGGGAGTAGCTGACATCGTTGCTGACGTTGTAAAAATAGATTGCGCATATAATTGTCTCGCACAGTATCCGGAATTCCCACTAGTTTCAAAAAGCTGTGTCGGAGGAGCGGTTCTAACAATGCTTTAGATGTTATCTAATGGTTTTAGATTTACCTTCGTCACTACTCTCATCAACAAATTCAACACATGCTTCACTACTCTCTTCAACACATTCATCAATACCTACCGAACAGATCGAGTTCGGTAGTTGCACAAAGGATTCAGCCTCAATGTCCTTGAAAAATTTAGATGTTACAAAAAAAAAATTTACCTACCGAACAGATCGAGTTTGGTAGTTGCACAAAGCTATTATTAACAACCAGATTGGATTCAGCCTCAATGTCCTTAAAAATTTAGTAATGTGGGAAAGGAAAAATTTACCTACCGAACAGATCCAGTTCGGTAGTTGCACAAAGTTATCATCAACCACAATTTCAGCCTCACTGTCATTAAAAGCGCTCCTGCTGTAAGAAGCTTGATGTGACGGTGGACTAGTATTTTTGCTAGCTCCATTTACGAGGCTGAAAGAAATGGTGCTAGGAGCATGAAGTCGGGTGGCAGCTGAATACGTCTCATTAGGGATTCGCGGAAGAAATGTGTCCTCAAGATTTTGGGATATAATTTTGCGAATGACAGATATCAAAGGTGCGAGAAGGTCATTGAAAACTTCTTCATTTCTGTAGGTCTTCTTGCATTGGCCGCATTTTAACCGTATTCGTAGTGTTGGTTTTGTTTCACCTATAGACGGTTCAAATCAATTCTTAAGTAAATACATACTGATATCTTGGAAGTTTGAAGCCCTTTTGCAGTGCGTACAAAGGATTCCCGTGCGGCTGAGAAGATTTTTGAATATCATCATCGCATTCTTGTCGGATGACTCAATGCGATTGATTAAACGCAAATAAGGAGTAGCACGTCTAAAAGTTGGTTAAACGTTACGCAGAACTTGATATTAAATAAAGAAAATTTTTACTACCGAACAACATGAGTTCGGTAGTTAAAATTTTTACTACCGAACAACACGAGTTCGGTAGTTAAATTTTTATGAAATCTAATAACTACCTTATGCTAGAACCATCCCTCGATGATAATCCATGACCAACACGTATCGCAGAATTGGAAAAACCTATTCCTGGCGACGGCTCGATGTCAATAATAGGCCTTGAAATGCTGTAGTCTCTGATGCGGATGTTGTTCCGAGTTACTTTCCAGTACGTATCTGGACCCGGACCGGGATTGGCATCGCTCTCAGCATCAGTCTCGGCATATCTCTCTCCTTGTGATGGGTTAACGTGTACAAGTGACACATTATGAGGGATGTACCGTGTTCGGAAAACACGCGCTGACTCAGCGCTGAGAGGGTTGAAAAGATGATCGATTGCAGGCAAACCATGACGTTCCCGTCCTTGATCCTTGGATATTAAGGCCAAAAAGGGTCGAAGTGCACAGTCTACGACATTGTCAATTGTGTAACTTGATTTGCAGCCAGCGCATCGCCATCGTAGTCGACGATTCTTGGGTTCATCTGTTTGGTCAGTTGTTAAATTTAACATGAGAGATGGTCTTACGGTTGGTGGTAAGCTTTGATTGGCAAGTATGACATTTCAATCGTGACCTCAAGATTTCTGCCATTTGTTTTCGTGCGTTGCTGTCACCAATCTCTACCTCTTTAGCCAGGCGGCCCCAATTTGTGTCTGGGTACACACCAAGTCCGCCATCGCCGATAGAAAATTGAAATCCACCGAAATATCTGGCAAAGAAGCTTTTGAAGGGCATTGAATGTGTTCGTGAATAGTCCTTGTTGATACCCACAAGGTTCAGCAAAGATCGTAAACCAACTAGTTGGTTTTCACGTGGTTTCGCTCCATTGTCACCTATCAAAAGGGTTATAAAGTTATGATATTTGAAGCAAACCTTGAAAGAGTCTGTTTTTTCCTGCATTGTGAAGTGCCGCATCAAACTGTTGAAAATACAGTGCAGTCGGAACACTTTTGATTGTAATGCCCAGATGGCGAAGCTGATTGGATGACCAGATAGGCAGTTCCAGCACTTGGCTCAACAAATTGCTTAGTGAGGAAACCTTGAGTCGAGCTTCAATTCGATAATGTGAAAGCTGGAGAGGTGAGGCTTTCATAACCTTCATCATGCCTAAAAATACTCCCGAGTACCCACGCAAAGATTTGATGCTTTTTGGGGCACTGTATCCAAGACTCGAATTGTAGGCTTTCACAGAGTGCGTCAAATGAGGGTACACCTTAAATGAGGTGTTGCGAAATTTAGCCTGCACCCATCCCGCCCCATCCCCCACAGGACCCAGTACAGGAAAGATTTTGACACCCTGTAGTTGCCCGACATGGCTCTGAATGTTGTCGGAAACAGGTGCCCAGTTGATAAGAGCGATTGACTCCGTTTGAACAAACTTGCCGACATCAACATATGTTTCTATGTCGGGTCCGTCATTTTCACCGTTATCTTCACTTGAGGGCAATGCCAGACGAAAAGGAAAGTTGCGAAAGTTCTTCAGTTTCGATTTTTGCCCAAATTGCACCAAACGAATCTTGCTGATTCCGAGGGCCTTAATGGCGGTGCACAGATCCGGTAGTGCCATGAATTGCGTGCCAGTTATAAAGGACGTATTAAAGCGCGATCGCTGCGTTGTTTCGACGTAAGATGGTGATGTACAAACAGATATGAAGAATAACTGGTGTAATTTGGCTGCCAATGCGATCTTCAGTTCCGCGCAATCGTACAGATGACTTTTGATTTTTAAAATAAAGGGAAAGGATGTAACGACAAGGGCGTCAGGGGCAAAACCAGTGTCGTTATGCTTTGGCCAGGTTTTGCAAAGGCCGACGCAGTCATCAGGGAACAGAGACGAGATTGTGTCGCATGAAAGCGTAATTGCAAGGAAATCAATATCAAACTGCGAGAGAACACCTTCGCTCAAATCATCATCGTCAGATTCACCATCAGGAATCACATATTGCTCGCTTGCTGAAGGGCTTGAGCCGTTTTCAACCCCGGATGTATATGGATGACATGATGGATGCATGCTTCAAAAATGTGTAACTACCGAACAAAATCTGTTCGGTAGTAAAAACAAACAAAAAAGGTGCCTAAATTTGTCATACTATATTTATAATTTTTATTTACATCTACTGTGTTACTACCAAACAGATCTAGCGCTGTTACATTTTATTATTCTTATTTGATACTTCCGTGTTACATGTCCTGAGATGTTCGATACATGCTTCAACATTTTGTGTAACTACCGAACAGGTTCTGTTCGGTAGTAAACTAAAAGTTCTAAAATTTTTCTAATGCTATAAAATATTTATTTAATTTAATGCAATTGTGCTACATTTTATGAGATTGATATTCCGTTAGAGCCTCTGTTGAAGCCTCCTCGACCTCCCTGTCCTGTGCAAGGCTGAAACCTCGGTCGTAGACAATATCGCCGTTCTCTGGTCATTGTGGCATGTTCAGAGAACGGCGATATTATCGACGAGCCTTGCAGAGGAGAGGGAGGGCGGGGAGGCTCGAACCGAGGCTCTAACGGAAAGGGAGGGCGAGGAATCACGAAAGGGCGGGAAGGAACGAGGAATCGAGATGCATTTTTATTGCCTATTAATTATACAATTTTTCTACCGAACACACCCTGTTCGGTAGTTCTAGCCTCCGTTAACCCCCAGCCTCCGGAGTCCCCTCAGCTCCTCAGCTGCCCGCTTCCTTTTCCGCAACCCCACCTTCAGTGTTCCCCTCGACTACTTTGGAAGTCCTCCCCGCCTCTTCCATTTCAGTGTCCCCCTCGGGTACTTTTGAAGTCCTCCCCGCCTCTTCCATTTCGGTGTCCCCCTCGGCTCCTTTGGAAGTCCTCCCCGCCCTCCCCGCCTCTTCCATTTCGGTGTCCCCCTCGGGTACTTTTGAAGTCCTCCCCGCCTCTTCCATTTCGGTGTCCCCCTCGGCTCCTTTGGAAGTCATCCCCGCCCTCCCCGCCTCTTCCATTTCGGTGTCCCCTTCGGCTCCTTCGGAAGTCCTCCCCGCCTCTTCCCTTTCAGTGTCCCCCTCAGCCGTCCCCTCAGCCGTGTCAGGGTTCCTCGCTGCTGGTTCTTCTGGTGTATCTTCTTCGGAATCTTCCGTCGAAGTACTTTCGTGACCTGTGCCGCTGTCCCCGTCAGAAGAATCTTCCCCGTCAGAAGATTCTTCCCCATCAGAAGATTCTTCCCCGTCAGAAGAATCTTCCCCGTCAGAAGGATCTTCAACCAGTCGCCCCCTTTTTCGAGCAGCCTCAGAACTCGCTCCCCCAGAATATTTCCTTTTCTGGACGGGGTTAGAAGCCGAAAGCCTGATTCGGGGAGATCCATCTTCCGACGATGCTTCGGAATACTCGATTACGTTGGGTATTGCACCGACCGGGTTGTGAATCTTGGAGGGCTTTGAGGGCTTTGGAACGTACGGGGCGGGAATCTTTAGGTCTCGCAGTCTCGGAGATGATTCTGATTGTGATTCCTTTTCACTATCAGAATCTTTCGGTACGGTGGCGGCCTTTTTGGGCGTAGGCGCGATAGGCTCGGAACTTGACTCATATACCTGTGTATTGAAAAAGTAAAATAAAATTAGTATTGGCCTCAATAAAATGCATCAGTCCACACTACAAACCTCATCACTAAGATCAATCTGAATCAAGTCCAAAAAGTCGCCGAAATGGAACAGACGTTCATTCCACATTTCTTCGTTAACAGCCGCCTTTGCCGACGCCTTCACCGCCTTCAAACTCTTTATCTCCAAAAACAAGTCGTTCGAGTGCCTTGTACCCAGTGGTTTCCCCCTTTTCAGACTCTGGCTCCTTGATATGAATGCTTAGGACTTGAACATCGTCGTCGTCGTCGTCGATCTCAATGACTACCGGAGCTTGAGCCTTCTTCACGATGCCCTCAAGGACTATCGGAACTTCATTGTCCTCCGCGAGGTTGTCTGGTACATCCTCAGCAAGGTCCTCCTCTGTAACCTTCTCAGCAGAAAGAACCGACTTAATGCGCTCGCTGGCATGACCGGCAGACTTTCTGGATGGCCGGGCCTTAAAAGTCCTCCGCTGCCTGGGAATCATCAGCAGACAAACTGGCCTTGGCTGTGTCGTGCGCTGTTGACTGGCCCGTTATGGCCGTTTCCTTTGCCGCAGACTTGCCCGTCTTCGTCGCGGACTTGCCCGTCTTGGCGGATACCGCTGGCTTGTCCGTCTTGGCCGTGGCGGCGTGCTGGTGATTTTACCTGTAGGGGCTGTTTCCGCTGGTTTGTCGGTCTTGGCCGAGTCGCGCGCTGTTGACTTGCCCGGGGACTTGCCCGTTTCCTTGGCCGGTGACGGTTTATCGGTCTTGGCCGAGTCGCGCGCTGTTGACTTGCCCGGTAACTTGCCCGTTTCCTTGGCCGACTTGCCCGGGGACTTGCCCGTTTCCTTGGCCGGTGGACGGTTTATCGGTCTTGGCCGAGTCGCGCGCTGTTGACTTGCCCCGTTGACTTGCCCGTTTCCTTGGCCGGTGACGGTTTATCGGTCTTGGCCGAGTCGCGCGCTGTTGACTTGCCCGTTGACTTTGCCCTTTCCTTGGCCGGTTGACGGTTTGTCGGTTTTGGCCGAGTCGCGCGCTGTTGACTTGCCGGGGACTTGCCCGTTCCTCCATGGGCTTCGCTGAAGAGATATCTGCCTGGGCGTTAAGCTTCTTCCTCTCTCTCTGTTGAACGCTTCTATCAATCTGGAGATAGTCTTTACGCTTGCGCAGAACTAAAAAAATTAGTTGATGAGGCGAAGTTAGGGCTTACGATAGTAACGCTTAAAAAGCTCGATTAAAAGAGCTGGCTTGTCACCCCAATCGCTCAATCATCTTCGCCGTAATGACAGTCGTCGACTTCAAACCCCGTTCCGAAACTTTTCCACATATCCCAAAAATCGCTGAGGGTAAGGGTTGTTTGATGGTGTGTAATGCGCCTTTCGCGCACTTCATCCAACAGAACCTTCTCTTCCTTCAAACGTTCCCGCCACCTTTCATCACGACGAGTCGAATATGTATCGTCATCCGATTTCTTCGGCTCCACGTCATTGTCATCGAAAAAGTTCCATTGGGTTTCGCAATCATTCTGGGCAATTTGTTGAAAAGCCTCGAGAATAACGGAGGCGTCAAGAGGAAGGGTAAGCTGCCGAAACCATTCCAAATTAAAGGCCATCAAGTTCGTTGCGAACTTGGTGCCAACTGAAACTAGCGCATCGGGCACAACCACCTCGGAGAATTTCATCGCGTCCGGATTTTTCGCCTTAAACGCAGCCTTTCAAATACATGAGATGCAAAATTAGCTAATCGACCTCCTTACCTTCGTATAATGAGCAGACAATAACTTCAAATAAGGTTCGTACTTCGCCAAATCATCATCAACCGTCACGACGTCTGATGAATCTTGCTCTAACTTAATTTCTGCCGTAAGACGCTCCCGAATATGACAGTGGCCCATTGCAGTAATCAGACCCTTCCAGGCTGAAGTTATACTGTCCATCTTCGAACCCCCAATCTTCTTGATGATATCATCCAACAGGGTCTTTTTTGACGGATCGTGAAGGAATGCAGATTGGACGTCCTTGTCGATGAGACTAAAACAATAGTTAGTATACTGTCGGTCGTTTC
Organism: Chytridium lagenaria; assembly: GCA_025449115.1. Classification (NCBI taxonomy): domain Eukaryota; kingdom Fungi; phylum Chytridiomycota; class Chytridiomycetes; order Chytridiales; family Chytridiaceae; genus Chytridium; species Chytridium lagenaria. Next base: position 109,043 of record JAHLKC010000129.1, read on the forward strand.
GTAAACTTACCTCAAACCAAACATGTTGACAACGTTGACAAGTTTACCCTTTCCCTCCACAGCCTCGCGTGCCTTCTCGATCTTGCTGAGTTGATCGTCAAAGACTTTTGATATCGCATCTGCGAGACGAATGCTGCGCGGTGTCGCCGCCACCCACCTCCTCAATATCACGGTCAAGATCTAAAGGAATTAATCTAGCGTCAAGGAAGTTAAGTACCATCTGACAATTCCCGTATCCTAGCATATAAACACTCAGATGTCTTTTGAGGAAGTTGGGTTAGCAAGAAGACCACCTATGGCAGCGAGCTCAGTGATCTTCGACATTTGATTCCTTTTAAGAACGAGCTGATTTAAAGTTAGAACTGACCAGTTTGACTTTCAAAAGCTTACATTGTGGTTCTTGTCGTATAAAGCCATGTTGCCAGCCTGACGATAAGATGATAGCTCCGACGGTGAGTAGGAGTCAAGCTGTGAGGGCCAGGAGGAGATGATCAGTGGCTAAGAGTGGAGATGAATGAGAAGGAAGATTCTTAAAGATGGGGGAAGGTAATCCTTTTATATGCACACGGCCAATCCCCAAAATTTTCCTACCGAACTCGAGCTGTTCGGTAGTTACACAAATTATCTGTAACAATTGTTTTGATGGGTCTTGTGCACCTACCTAGGGTACATGGGGTGCCCGAGGGGTTATCAATTTTTTTGTGTCACTTGACTTAATATGAAATGTAGCCCTCGTTGCGCGGATTACAGAACAGCAATTACCCTCAAGGAAATTGTCAAAAGTGACCGACGTACAAGCCTCGGAAGTTACAAATTTTATTAAGTAATAATTAGTAGACTTGTCACAGGTCTACGGCAAGATCTAACGGATAGATAATACTCAAATTTTGCAGAGACGTAGTAATCACGTTGTGTTATAGAATGTATGATTCAGAATCATACCATGGAAGTAAGGTTTATTATATCATTGATGGTTTTAACGTCACAATTCAAGATTTTTAACGGTAACGCCTGAATATAACGTGAACGAACGGATAAAATTTTGTGATCTCTTCACAAACATAGATTCATATACATTAAAGAAAGTGCATTCATCAAAATAAGGTCATACAAGTAACACATATTAAGTAACTCGCTTCCCGAGTGGAACCGTACTTAGTGATCGGGATTATTTACTTAGGAACGTAAAATTTGCTGACACACAGTGCAAAAACTAACGGATAAAATCTTGCCATACTCTCCAGACATATTCATTTACATCCGAAAATATATATAATTGCATTAAAGTATGGTGATACAAGTAATTATTATTATGTGCTCACTCTCCCGAGTGTCAACGACTTGGTGATTGCGATATTATACTTAAGAACGTAAACTTTGTTGACACACAGTGAGACCTAAAACAGACAGAATCTTGTCATACTTTACAGCCATACAGATTTGTATCAAAAAAATATATACTTGAATAAAAATATGTAGGGATACAAGTATTAGTTATTAAGTGCGAACCCTCCGGAGTGTCAACAGCTCAGTGATCGGGATATTTTTCTTGATGTGAAGTTATGAAACAACTCCACTGAACAGGCACAAGCGCGTAAATACTTGTAGTTCTTGGGTCGTTTGTTGGTTGTCTTACGTCCCGATGCCCTTCGTCTCTCCCCTTCTTGTCTACTCCGCATGGCTACGTGAGCCCCTTATGCGCGTGGAGACGTATTATGTGTGGGAATTGACGACGGGCTTTTATTTATGTTGTGTGTGTTTAGTTGCGTTTGTGTTTATATATCCCCCCACTATTGTATTTTGTAAAGTAGAGATTGAGCAAAACTTGAATAGATTTACGACACCCATAAAGACCTCGTTCTAGGCCAGCCTTGAGCTGTGCTCTTCCTACCATTTTGTTATATATTGTGTTTGAGTATTCTGTGGGGCGTTCAAGGATCGGACGTCGTCGGGGGTGCCGCAACGCTAGGTCAAGACAACTGAGTCTGAGCAAGGGTAAACCAGAGTTATTACGCCTTCATGGAACAACCCCTTACGAAGACCTGCTCGGATAAACCACTTAGGGTTAGGATGTTCCGCTCACGTTCTGACGTCTCAACCACCCAACCACAAGCAGCGGCAAAATTGTTTCATGCCGCATCACTCGTCACCAGAGGACTCACTGTGCGCTGGACCCTACCAAAATGGACACGTACACCAACCACTACGGCACCACGTTTGGTGCAGAACCATCTGGGACTGAGGAGCCGGATTTTGAGTTTTTAGCATCCACCGACCCTAAGACATGACGCAAGGTCTCCTCCGACGTTACCTGGTTATCGATGGATACTATACGCATGTTGGTGGGACAAATCGCAAGAGGGAAGGCGACAGGGGGTGATGGGATCTTTGGCGAGATGCTTTCTATGGCGGTGGATGAAGTTACTGGTCCTATTTGGTCTCTCTTTCAGTTGGTGGCTGTGTATACCTGCATTCCGACGACTTGGTGTGAAGCGAACGTTGCTCTTGTTTTCAAAAACAAGGGCAATAACGGGGACATCGCCAACTACCGCCCAATTTCTTTGATATCGGTAATACGCAAGCTGTTTGAGAACGCCTTTCGACCAGTTGTGGAAAAACGGATCCTCCCATACCTAGACATTTCGCAGGGAGGCTTCCGCGCTCAGCGTTCAGCTCTGGACCAAGTCTTCAATCTGCACGAAATTTTAACGCGTCACCAACCCTTAAGACACTCTACCTTGACATTAAAGCCGCCTACGACACGGTGGACCGCCGGCTTCTGTGGTCACGTTTTGGGAATTTACCGGCTGAGCCCGATGCCGTGGGCTGGAGAGCTTTTGAGAATGAGACTCGCGATGTTGTGGTTCCTCTTACGTTGTCTTTTTGATTTTAATGTCGTTTTTACTTGTTTCTGGTTACGCTCACTCCCATCCCAGTTTTCGCGGTCTTCTGCAAGGAACGGGGCTTGCTCCGTCCCTTTTTATTTTTTATTAACCCTCTTCCTCAAAGACTTCCGTCCCTTCCCAATTCACCGATGATTCTCTGCGGCGGCAAACACCTCAACTCACTCTTCTGCGCCGACGACACGACTATTTTTGCGCGGACTATGGGGGGTCTTCAGAGGCTGGCAACTGAGTGCTATGAGTGGGGTTTGGAGGTTGGGATTAATTATGCGCCTAAGTCGGTGCTGGTGCATGAAGGGGAGGCGACGGTGGTGATGGGAAACGTGGTTATAGAACCAAGTGCACAGGCGGGGTTTCTGGGAATGGTGATGACGACTACTGGGGTGGATATGGTGAAGTCGATGGCAAAAAGGGTTAAGTCGGCGGGGATGATGACGAACTTTATGCGGAGTCAGGGATGAATGGATGGGGTGGCGTGCTTCTTTATCAATTTTCTTTATCGTATGTTTATTAGACCTTTAGTCGAGTATGGCCTTTCCCTCCGACCCCTCACTCCTACTGAACTTGCTCCTATTGATGCCGCACAAACCAACTCTCTTCGTCTCTTTTCTCTGTTTCCCGTTCTACTAGTACTGCCGCTCTTCATCTCATTACTAATCTTGTACCTATGTCCTCCCGCAATCACACTCTCAACGCTTCTTTTCTTTTTCGTTTGCACCAACTTAATGATTCTAATAATCTCTTCTGCCCGCATTTACCGTGAATCTCAATCTCCTTACCATAACTCTCGTTCTTCGCTCTATACGTCCTAATGATCGTCACGTAACCCTTTGGCCTCTTGTTTCTCCTTATCTCCAAAACTACTTTTTAACCCATTTACTTTGTCCCTATTAATCCAGTCGCCGGTCTCCCCCTCGTCTCTCCGCTCGTCTGCCCTGAGTTCTTCAAGGAAGCCCACCGCATCTCCCTCACCAACTTACGCGTCTCAGGGTCTCGCGTCGCTCTTACCTTACCAGTACTTCCCAGGGGTCGCCGCCATCCTCTCATCGCGTCAGATGCCATGCTTCATCGATACAATTCCGTGCTCTCGTGACTGGATCCTTGGTCGCGTGGCATATCATCAACCATGCATCCTTTGCGACGGCGAGACCCCTGGTACGCGTCAACACGTCGTCTCTTGCACCGGCGGGGATGTGCTGATCTCCAACGCCTTCCCCGAGGTCCCTCAGTCTATTCCCACGGCCTACGGCTCTACCGCTCTTGACGCTCTCATCGCCACCCTGAAATTCAAGCCGACTGATACGCGTCGCGACATTTCACGCGTCAAGATTCGGTCTTGTATTGAGATGATAGAGCGTATTCGATGGTGCTGTTTTGGACAACCGCCTTTCTGGGAGAACATACGACGAGACGACGTGTTAGAAGCTATTCTCACTGAAGCTGGACATAACCGACCCCTCCACCCTAGGACGATACAACTCACGCGTGCGGCGATTGAAGAGACTTGGGTCTGGCGCCTGAAGAGCCCCTCTAGGCTTTTAATTTCTTTTCTTTTCTTTTCCCTTCTTTTCAATATCTTGTTCCTTTTCATCGTCTTTACTTTCTTTTCTCTCTCTCTGTTCTCTTTAATGTGTTCTCTTTCTGGTTCTCTCCACTATTTCTTGTCTTATGTGTAGTTGTTTTCTTTGAGGTGTGATTGCGGCAAGGTGTTTTTCTTTCTTTTACTTCTCTTATATGTTTTTCTTACTTCTACGGTAACTTTCCATGTATTTCCGCACTATCATGCCCATCTTAGGCCCCGCAAGGGGAACGGATCAGGGATAATACATTTTGTAAAACTTAGGGTTAGGCAAAGCCCTCCGCGCAGACAACACCCGCCTCCAAAAACGCCTTGATGCCAAAGACGCCGAGATCCTTCGCCTTACCAGTCATACAACACGACCTCCCAACACGCCGACACTCGACAAGCCCCTGCCTACTGGTACAATGGATGAGGACCCCCTCATGACGACGGAGGAGGGGGAGGTCCTAGAAGATCTGTCAGCGACAAAACTTGCAGCTTTTAAAGCCGATCTTACTAAGACTGTAGTAGCCGAACTCCTCACAGCCATGAAAGAAGAAGGCTTCAATCGTCCACAGCACCCTGCCGCACACCTTCGCCGACCTCCAGCAAAGATATTCTCAGAGCATTTTGACGTTAATACCCCCCGTCAACCTACCGGCCCCATCAGTTTTGCCTCAGCCGTTCGACAAATCGCCCGGGGTAACGCCACACCAGACCACGCTGCCAGAGTGGTATTCAGGAGTACGTACCCACGCAGTGAAGTCCCCAGCGTTACCAATCTCTATATGCGTGGTTATGCACAACGGGGCCCTAAGCGGTACCTTATGGTCCGTAACGCTCTCATCTCCATTGGTATCGAGTCCGGTGTTCTCGAGATGAGTTTTATCGGCCAGTCAGTCGTGCACCTCCTCTGTGATTCCAGCAAGGCCGCGTTTATCGAAAAGAAATTAACCGACAAAGGGGTATTCCTTCCTGCCTTTGACCCCCTTGAAGTCCCAACGTTGAATGTCGCCAGCAGCAAATCTTACACAGAAAGAGCAAAGGAGGGCAGATTGAACTGTGCAAAGCGGTTGGGCGCTTTGTATAGTCGAGGTGGGCAGCAAATTAAGACGGCATGCTTGGAGGGCCTAGATGAAACCTTCGCCGGTGAAGTACGCGATCAGGCCCGAGTTTACGCTGAAGAACGCCAACGACGAGAGGCTGAACTCCTTTTCCGACAAGCTGAATCCTCCTCCAATAACGAGAGACCCTTTGCCTATCCCCGTAAAGTAGCTCGTCGCCGTGTTGAAGATCCTCAACCTGGAACCTCTGTCACCACCAACCGCTTTGAAGACCTACCCGACAATGATGAGGAAATGGATGATGCACATGTCGATTTGGACGTTAACACTCGTGTTAATGTCTGACGACAATGAACATCATATAATGCGGCTTGGCTTCTGGAACGCCCAAGGACTAACAGGTAAAGCCGATTTACTTACTAATACATGTACCTCATTAGACATTGACCTCATGGCCGTCGTCGAAACATGGTTATCACCGACAGACGGGGTCCTCTCAAACGCGTTCTGGTTAACGGTACCGCTCCACCGCGCACTCGGCATGTTGATGGGAAAGCCACGGGTCGTAAAGGACAATGGGGAGTTCTGGTGGCATCACCTGGGGAGCAGGAGATTGGGATTGAGGTGTTGGGAGTCGACGCTGGAGGGAAATGGACGGCGGTAAAAAGTGGGAATAGTGGTTATTATTGTAGGGTACATGCCGCCTATGACGGGGAATGGTGCTGCGGCAAGGACAATGCTGGAGGGTTTTACTAACTTTCGGGAAGGGATTGGACAACAACACCCGGCTCCCCAATGGTGATAGTAGGGGATTTCAACGCACGCATGGGGGTACTCACGGGAGACGTAAACATAGTTGGGGATAATTATCGACGGGTGTGGATGCAACAATGGATGGAGGATCCCGACTGGACAAGGCTTGAGCCCCTCCCGAGGCAAATGGACGACTCATGCAAGGAATGGTCACGGTATAACGGACTTTGTCTTCTTAAACACGGCTGCACTCCCTCTTGCACCCGACTTAATGGTGCACGAGGATCTCACGTTGGGGAGTGACCATTCCCTGCTTACCATCGACATCCCTATGCCTACGCCGTTCTGGAAACCGCCTTTCTCTAGAATCAACATCAGTAAATTGGAACACGATGGACTAGCACAATTTCGGGATATGCTTCAAAGGAGAAGGAATGATGTGATGACGACGTTGGGACTGATGGAAGTTAGAGCGGCGGGATATCGGCTCATAAACAGGATGGTGGCCTGGGAGGATAGGCAAAGTATCATTAACGAAGCCTCTGAGGCGGTTTCTGGGTGGATTTTGAAGGCTGCTGAAGATTCGGTTGGAAGGTTCAAGTACAAAGGCGGAACCCCTCACTCGGGGTTTGATACACCACACCTCGCCGCCCTACGTCAAGTGGCCAACACCGCACATCAAGCGTTTATCGGCTCTCCCCCTCACCTCAAGGCTACCCGGTGGCGATACCGTGTGGAAGCAAACCGTATCTACCGCGCAGCAGCACGCCTTCAAAAGACCCGCCTGTACCGTCAAGGATCTGATGCCATCCTCGCTACACCCCAAGTTGCAGCAAAGGTCTTGTCCTGTCAGCTTACGCGACACCAACGTTCACACTGTGCTCTGGATCCCGACAAACTGGACGACTACGCCGATCATTTCAGCAATACCTTTGGGGCTCTCCCAACCGGCACTGCCATCCCAAACAACGAATTTCTTCATTCCACCGACCCCCACCTCCCCGCCGGGTGCTGCCATATCCGACTTGGCTTAACGACGCGACTATGAACAAGGTTCTCCGGGAAACACCTTCTGGGAAAGCAACTGGAGATGACCAAATCTTTGGGGAAATGCTCTCACGGGCTATCCCTGAAGTACAAGGCCCTCTCCAAGTTCTTTTCAATTTGGTAGTGATGTTTAACTGCGTTCCATCCTCATGGTTGGTTGCGAACGTGGCGTTGGTCTATAAGAATAAGGGTAGTAATCGGGAGGTTGCCAATTACCGCCCAATCTCCCTGATCTCAGTCATCCGTAAGCTGTTCGAAGCCATCCTCCGTCCTGTCATGGACAAACGCATCCTTCCTTACCTCGACATCGCACAGGGAGGGTTCCGCGCTCAAAGATCCTGTCTAGACCAAGTCTTCAACCTTCACGAGATACTCCAACACCACCCTGGCATCAAAACCATGTACCTCGATATCAAGGCCGCCTATGATACTGTCGACCGAAGACTTCTCTGGACCCGCTTTGCCAACCTACCAGCTCTTCCTGTTGTCCCTTGGGAGGGTGAGGCCTTTATCAATGAAACCCACGATTCGGTTGTCCCCTTACTTCGTTGCCTGTTCGACTATAACACTGCCTTAGGCTTAGGGTTAGGGTTAGAGTTAGGTTAGGTTAGGGTTAAGGTTAAGGTTAAGGTTAGGTCAGGGTAGGGTTAGGGTTAGGTTAAGGTTAGGGTAAGGTTAGGGTTAGGGTTAGGGTTAGGGTTAGGTTTTAGGGTTAGGGCTAAGGGTTAGGGTTAGGGTTAGGGTTAGGGTTAGGGGGTTAGGGTTAGGGTTAGGGTTAGGGTTTAGGGTTAGGGTTAGGGTTTAGGGTTAGGGAGTTGGGTTAGGGTAGGGTTAGGTAGGGTTAGGGTTAGGGTTAGGGTTAGGGTTAGGGTTAGGGTTAGGGTTAGGGTTAGGGTTAGGGTAGGGTTAGGGTTAGGTTAGGGTTAGGG